>JAJOOS010017807.1:0-21221 GCA_029582725.1 Solanum chiquidenum | reverse complement strand
AACAATTATATCAATAACATGAGATTAAGCTAACTTACCATCCTCCAAAGCCATAATCAATAACACTCAAGTCCCAACCATTTTACTTACCACAAGAGAATTCATCCATAACTTGCCCATAAGGCCACAACTCTCAATTCATCCATATATCATCAATTATACAATATTTATCAAGCTTGGTCAACTTACCCTCTTTCCATGGCTATGTTCATCATCCTCATATTCCAACAATTAACAATACAATAACAATGATAATAACAACATTCAACTATACAAGCTAAGATAAGCATAAGCCCATAATCAACATGAAGACCAATTCACAATTTTGCCCATTCAAGACTAACACCCCACATCCTTCAATTCAATAACAATTCTTAACAACTCAACATAGATAAATACATATATGAACAGTCCACAACAATCTACCCAATAATCATCCATCAATTACACAAAATCAATACACCCCCTTTTGGCCAAATTTAGAGAATTTGAGAAGACATGGGTTCATGGGGATGTCTTTCTAAAATCCATTATTAATCATTTAAAACCTTTTTATGCAAGAACCCACTCTAGAATCGAAATAGGTTTTTGTGTGTATTTGAAAAACCTTGAAAACCTTTTGATTGGGCTCCTTGAAAGAAAGAATAATCAAGGATAAAAGATCCCCATACCTCTAAGTTGAAAACCCACGAAAATTGAAGAAGAATCACTTGAATTCTTCAACCCTAGCTCCAACTCCTCTTCTTCCTTGAGTTAGAAAGAAAAATAGAGAGAGAAAGACTTTGGAAATTCTAATTTGAAGAATATAGTTATAACCCTCATTTAAATGATCTAATATACCTAAAATAATAAAAACAACTTAAAAATAAATCCCCAAACTACCCCTCACTTAGTTGGACCTCTTTTTTTTTTTTACAAGTTATTAATGCATAAAACCCATGTGAGGCCCTACTTTATCCTACTTCATTTTGAGGGGCGTTACACCTTTCCCTTGGTTAACCCCTCTCTTTTTGAACCTTGGTTGACCTTGCTTATCGGATCTAGCTCTCTTCATCTCCCTAATCTTTCTCTTAAGTTTGGACTCCTCAATTTGTTGAGCAAACACCATAAGCCTAGAGATATTCATGTCATCATGGAGCATTGCCGTATAACATTCTTCCTCAACTAAGTCGGACACACCTATCACAAATCTATTCATCTCATCCCTCGGGTTCGACACCAAAGATGCATCATACTTAGACAATATGGTAAATTTCAAAGAATACTCTTGCACACTCATGCTACCTTGCCTAAGGTTGATAAATTCTACCATTTTAACATCCCTCTTCTCACGGGGAAAAAACCTATAAAGGAATGTTTTCTTAAACACCTTCTAATCTATGGGACCCGATCCTACCAGCCTATTGCTCTTTCATTGAGTAAACCATACTTGGGCAACAACCTTCATTTGGTAAGCGGCTAGCTCCACTTTCTCTATAGAAGCCACCCCTATAGCATAAAATACATTATACACCTCCTCCACACACTCTTGGTGATCCTCTCCCACCTTGGAACAAAGAAACACTAGAGGGTTCATCCTCACAAAGTCCCTCAACCTAAAAGCCATAGTGCTCACATTAGGGTTCACATTAGTCTCAACACTCCTATTGGCTTGAGCCGTCATAGTTTGGGCTTGAGTAGTTACGTCTTGAGCCATCAATAGAAGAGCCAACCTAACTTCCTCATTGGACATAGATGGAGGATCAACCGAAACTTGATTGCCTTGAGGAAATTGGTTACCTTGAGGACCTTGGGGAGGAACTGCCTCATTCACAATCTCCGCTTCCATCCTTCTTACGTTCACCCTTCTTGTATTCATATCCTATAAACACAAAGAGTAATGAAAGAAGTGTAGTTTTCTAACGTCTTATAGCCTATCATTCATAAATGTGGCGCGCTTCACACTCATGAACAAGACACTACTAGACGTGGCTTGTGAGACATCAATCCTAAAAACAATCCCAACATCTTGTGCTCTAATACCATATTTGTCACGACCCGAGCCTACCCCTAGATGTGACACGGCGTACAAGACTCTCAAGAGCCTCATACAAGCCTCATAGCATTCATAACATAAGACATAATAGAAAAGGTATGGAATTTAAAATCTTTTTAATCCATACAATCGAAAACTTCATTTAAAACAAAAAGCAGAAGTTTACTTGTCTCTTATAACCATATAATACAACTTGAATTAAGGATAAGGTCACGGCCCTTACAATAGAATGTCTAAAAAGTGTCTAGTACAATGAAAGACATGAAACAACAATATAACACTTGTCCTAGAATCCATGAGGACATACCACAAGCTTTGGAGAGAATCAATCCAACCTTTGAAATAGAAGGAATCACCTTAAATTCTGGAACCTACACTTTGTAGAAAAATACTAGAAATATGGGTAATATACTAAGTACGATAGCCATGAAAAAATCATGCTTAAAAAGGACAATTTGGTTGAAAACCATGTTATAAGCCAATTTTGAGAAACATCATGAACTTCAGTATAAGAGGCATAAGATACAAGTAAAATCACCATACAAGTCGTTACAACACATTAGAGCCATCACCTTAGGTAACCCTAAACTATACTTGTGCAATGTAAGAATTGCATCCCATACTACCATTCATACTAAGTACTACTTTGAGGCCACCTTAGATGAACTTACCATTCTTCATACTCATCTTTGAACAACACTCATGCATAAGGAACATTCACATTTAGTAAGTCATGACAAGTAAAGTAACTCATAATAACATTTCCAAGTAAAGCATTCATCATTTGATTAAGCATATAAGTCAGCATTCACATTAGCTTCATTAGGAGCACATTCATTTCATTAGACATTAAGACATTGGAGAATGACACCATATCCCTCTCAAAGCCTACTCGTGCAATGCATGAATGGCATCCCATACTACCACCCAAGTTTCGTAGAACCTCTTGAGTAACCATAGCACGTATCTCACATGATGGGAATAAGCCCTAACCGACATAGACCATGTGAGCAAATCATGGAATCCGGTGTCTTGCCCCCACCACGAAAAGAGGTGGTCTACTTGACTAGACCATGTGAGCAAATCATGGAATCCGGTGTCTTGCCCCCACCACGAAAAGAGGTGGTCTACTTGACTAAAGTAGAAACGGTAATTTAACTTAGGTGGATCCACTAGCTAATAACCTATGCGGGCACATAATTTTGGGATAAGAAAGATGTTCATTGAAACCCGGCCTAACATGGGGAGAGCTTCCATCTTACCATAACCACTCGGTGCTAAGCCTACATTTCCATAGAGTAGTTCATTGCTTTGACATTATTACACATAAGAGGGATTCCATTGGCCTACCGACAAAGGTACATTATCACACACATGAAAAGGTTCCATGAGCCTACCAATTCAAGGTACATTATTAGGATAGCTCATTGTATCCTCATGAAAGGGTGCCATAAGCCTACCAATTCAAGGTTCATCATTGTCATTTATGGAAGGGTGCCATAAGACTACCGATATAAGGTTCATTATTATCATGCATGGAAGGTTACCATTAGCCTACCGATCCAAGAAACATCATTAGAATAGTTCATAGGCTCATAATGCAAGGGCTACCACCATTAGGACTACTTATTCAAGACAAAGCCTAGAAGACTTCATTAATCATTTATGAAAGGGATATCACCGTTAGGTGTACCGATTCAATGTTCATTAAGTCAATATACATTATTTACACAAGAACCGGATGTCCAAAGCCTATTAATTCAAGGTACATCAATCTATATTACATTCATTTACAAAAGAAGAGGATGCCCTAAGCTTACCAATTCAAGATGTAACATTAAATTAAAGAAACCTTTCACATATATCATCATCATTCACAAGTGCATATTGAGAATAACCTCTCAATAATAACACAATTGCATTGTAGACATTATCACATTACTTTCATTGAAATCACAAAGCCTTTACATAGCATCATGATTCTACATCAACCTTCAGAAATTTGCCCTCCAAGGCCATGAATCAATCTCAACCCAAACATTTAGAATACTATATTATATAAGGGGAATATCATGATTCAATAATTCAATCAATATAGACATAATCAATTTAACATGCTTCCATAATCAATCAACCCAAATCATAAATTCATAATATAGTATTTTGGGGGAATAATGGGTTCATGGGGTAAATTCATCATAAATCAACATTATTCATCAACTCAATCATAATTCGTCATAAATCAATCATTGAAAATGTTTTGAAGTTGAACCCATGACTTAGATTGAAACCCTAAATTTTGGGGGAATTTCGAAACTTTGAAATCAAGTTTTGGAGGGACTCTATGGGTGAAAGCTACTCATATATGAATACTACCATACCTTTATTGAAGAAACTCCATGAAATTGAGTGAGAAAGATGAACTCTAGAACTCCAAACCTTGACTTCTTATTCTCCAATGGAGGTTTCTAGAGAGAGAATTATTTGGGTAGGAGGTAGTTTCTATTTTTGGGGTTTGGGACTAATGAATTGTAAAGGGGTGGTTAATAGTTTAAAAAGCCTTAAATAACTCTAATTAATCAAAATAAACCTACCCCTAACTTAACTAACCACCTTAGGAATTTACTAAGTTGCCCCTCTCTTGGCCGAGCTTGGGCAGATTTCAGGTTCCATCCACGCCACCTTGACCCACGAACCATGGGTGGGCTCATGCCCCATCCTGAGGGTCCATTGTTTGGTTAAGCAACTCCTCATTTTGTAAACGCTGGAAACTAGTAGACCAAACTAGAGCCACAAGCTAGGGTTCTAAGGTTTTGATGTATGTGAAATAGAGTCGTAGACGAGACTTCATGTTCTTAGAATGATGGGTTTAGTGGTTGAACGTCAAGGTACATGTTAGACCTCATAATATAGAAGACCATTTAGAGTTTGGTTGAGCATAGGAAGGGAAAGTACCAAGGAAAAAGGGCAAGCCTAAGCCAAGGGGCCAAGGCATCCCAACCTTGGCAAGCTTTTGCCTAAGGGTTCATGACCAGTGGTCTTGACCATGATTTTTGAAGGGGTCCGTGAAGACCCCTTAGTCTCATGGGAGGCAAGGCCGTGAATCCAAGCTACTTCCCCAAGTCCATGAGCCACTACACGATCTATGGTATTTACCATGGTCCATCAAAGTGGCCGTGAAAGTGCCTTAGATTTTAGGGGCTTGGCAAGTGTGGGAAACCACAAGGGACCACCACGGGCCGTGGTACCCTTGACGAGCCGTCAAAGTGGCCGTGGTGCTTGGACGGGACTGCCTAATTGAGGGGCTTTTAGGTAAAATCCTATTCGACTAGTTTTAAGTGGGGTCAGTTTGTATGTGTTTTATACACCTATATATATAGTTTAAGTCATTAGCCCCCAGGTTTAAGTCACTTTACATTAGACTCAAATCAAAACCCCAAATCACTCCTCTCTCAAATATTTCTCTCTAAGAAGAACCTTCATTGAAGAAGAAGCTAAGGTCAAGAACAAATGCTCCATTGCTAAAGGCTTGTGCTAGGGCTTTGATTAAGGTATGCTTATATTTTCATATATGGGTTCTTCCACCCATAGAGTCCCCTAGAATTTACCCTAATTTGTGAAGAAGAACCCCAATCAAGCTAGGATTACTTCCAATGTATGGATTTTAGGTGGGTATGATTCCAATAGGTTGGATAATACTCATATATGATTATTTTAGTGTTGATTCATGAAATTATGAATAATTTATGTGAATTAATTGTTTAACCCTAATTTTCAAAGTATGTGGGTTTATGTCTTTTGATGAGAAATTGGTGGTTCTTGATAGATTTTCTAGAATTGTCACCGTGAATAGAACTTATCCGAGAATGGAAATATGAAATCATGAATTGAACTAGACTTATGCATGCATAATATAACATGAATTGTAATGATTGGAATTGGGACTTTATGATGAATTATGTTAGAATTGCCAATGATTAAGGCTTATGTCTATATGTCTTGTGATCTAGACTAGTATGTTGATTGTGGAATAGAGCTTGAAAGTAAGGCTTGAAGTCATAATGTTGATCACTATGGCTTAAAGAGTAAGTCTAATATGATGAACTAGCTTGCATAGAATTGATATACAACATAGACAGAGTTATGGTGGAAGGCTTTCACCCACATGACCTACCTAGAACTATATGAATGCTTTTATGTAGAATGTGAAAGGTCTTCTCACATAGGATGATTCTATATTGAAAGGCTAATAACCTAAAATAAATCATGCTTGTTAAAATATAATAGCTTGAAGTTGACCCTTATGATTCCTTCATGTATAGTTGAATTATGTAGCTTGGGATGGTAGACCTCATGGTAGCTTGGGATGGCAGATCTCATGGTAGCTTGGTATGGTAGATCTCATGGTAGATTAGGATTGAAGAATTATGCTCTCCTAAGGTTAGCTTGAACTACAATTGGTAGGATGCTTTTCATGGTAGCTTGTATTAGTATATGCATGGTAGCCTAGGATTGAGAATCTACACTCTCCTAAGGGCAGCTTGAACTGGAATTGTTAGAATGCCTTCATGGTAGCTTGACTTGGTTAGGTCAAGACCATTTCATGGTAGCTTAGGATTGAGACACTATACTCTCCTAAGGATAGCTTAGGGTTGAGGATTCATACTCCCTTAAGGGTAGCTTGCATCATATTGAATGTTTACATGGTATCTAGGTTGGGATACTTGTATCCTTCCTTGGATAACTTGGATAGTGTATTCCATGGTAGTTAGGTCTAGCATAGTAGTATGCTATTCTTTGGTAGTCGAAAATAATAAGTAGTAAACATTGAGTAAGCTAGCCTAAAGGAGTACTTAGTGTGAATGGTAGTATGGGATGCCATTCATACATGGCACAAGTATGACTTGAAGCTACTTATGAAGTGTCCTCTTATGTCATGTATGTCTAGCTTGGATTGTTGCTATAGTTTCCTTCCATGATATGATTGACTTAAGTTGATAGTTCCTTGTTAATATGAAATAGGTCAATAGTGATACCTAGAAATGGTAAATATGATTATTTTGACTTCACGGATACGCTTAGTGTGTGTGGTATTATGTGATGCCCCACATGCATAGCACAAGTGTGCCTTGAGGTTACTTAGGATTATAGTGCTCTTATGACATGAAAACCTAGGTCTTGACTATGAAGATGGACTATGACCAAGAATGACCAAAGAGAGGTACTTAGGTTGGAGGTGGCTTGTGAAGTAGTTCTCTTGTAATATGAAAGACTAATGGTTGAAGTATGTAAATATGAAAGTTTAAGATTAAGGCTTTGATATAGACATGATTTAGCTTTTATGCTCATTTACAATGTCTTATGTTGACTTGTGATGTTATTATGCTTATGTTGGGGATTATGTTATGACTATGTTATTGTCTCTTATGCTTATGTCTTATGTTGACTAACTATTTTAGATGCTTTATGATGTTGTGCTAGCTTTTATATTTGGTACATTTTGTACTAATGCATATTGCCTACATTCTAATCAAATGTAGGGTGCTGGGAGATTGAGTTGCTTGAAGGCTAGGTTCGTAAGGTGCAAGAAGACTTCAAGATTTGGTGAGTCCTCATAGCTTCTAGGAAAAACCCACTATTTTCCTTTTATGTCATTTCTTATGTTTTAGACTTTATAAGGGCTGCGTCCCAAGACTCTTATTGATGTTATTCATAGATGGTTTGACACAAAGACTTAGTAAAGACTTCTGCTTGCTTATGAAAATGTTTTAGATTGTTTGAAAGAAATTTTAAATTTTCTTTACTTTTCTATGATCTTATGTTATAATGATGCTAAGGGATTGTATGAGACCCCTTCGGGGTCAAGTATTCCATGTTACATCTAAGGGGTACCCTTGGGTCGTGACACATTTAGGGGCCTTGACTCACGAAGCCTCCCCATGAGGCGTGGAGGGACCTACGCCCTGTAGGTCCCATCCATGGGTCATGCTAATTTTTGGCAGATTTGGTTTTTTTGGGCAGCTTTGAGGGGTTAGACTTTAGGGTCCTGCTCAAGGACCCTTGGTTGATCCTTTGGGGGTTGTACATTGACGTTTAACCCCTCAACCAAAGCTCGACAACTCATTTTGCAACATAAAACCCCATATCAAACTCAACAACACACTCGTAAGGCTCTAGTTTTACCTACTAGTTTTCCGAGCCGTAACAACATGCCTAGGGAAGAAGTGGTTTGTTAGCTTAGTTGGAACCACTAGATAACTTTCCACGTAGTTATAGGATACGGAGATTTCTACTAGGAAAACCCGGACTCCATTTGTGAGGGACTCCGTATCATGAGACATACTTTGGGAAACTCGAACTCTACTTGTGAGAGTTCCCATCTTGGAAGCCGGACTCAACTAGGTAAAAGCTTTCATCTCATTCCAATATCTACTCAGTTCTAGGCATAAATCCCACAAGATAGCTTATTAAGTCTTACTTAATTATTGACTCATGGAGAGATGTCATTAACAACCAATCCATGTTTCAAGTGCTTCCATCACTTTATGCATTTAAACATTCTTAATTCAACATATTAACTTTACTCTCAAAGCCCTAAAAATCAACACTCATGACTACAAGCCTTACTCTCAAAGCTTTACTTCTTACCATCATCATTCATACCAAGATTTCAAGGCATTCTAATCACATGCTTCATTATTAAGTGATTCTAGTCATAAATCATCACAAAGTTTCAATCTCAAGCTTTACTAGTCATGATCCTTCATACATTTATATACTATAATCTAATTCAATTCATGTCTATATGCATCTATTCTTAAACAATTACTACTCATAACATCAATTCTCCAAGATAATCTATAAATCTTCAATTTCCCTTCACGAGGCATAATCCCCTATTACTATAGTTTCATCAATTCAACTAGGGTGATACATGTAAAACACATAATATCATCATGTTAAAATGATTCACTACTAAATCAATCATAAACAAGTAATATCCACTTAATTGGATTCATAGTGAACTTAACCCACAATATTGGAAGGAACCCTAACTTGAATTGGGGATTCATCTTCACAATTGGGATAAATCTAGAGGGATCCATAGATGAAATAATCCATGGATGAATAAGCTATCATACCTTGATTATAAAGCCCTTAAAAAGCTTGCAACAATGGAGAAATTTGACCTAGGTTGTTTCTCTTCTTCTTCTTCTTTCCTTTTCATAGAGAGAATTTCTAGAAGGAATTGGGTCTCTTTGGTGAATTGAAAATAATGATATAGATTCCCTTAATTAATGGTCTAATAGCTTTATATAGGTGGTCAAATTTCTAAAAAATGACACCACTTAATAACTAATTAATTCTAGAAAGTTCCATTAACCAAAGCTTAAACCGACTTAAGGCCAAGACTACCTCACCCACGAGACCCCGACCCATGGGCCGTGAGTGGACCCACGGGCCATGGTGGTAATCTCTGGGTGGTGGTCTTCAACTCAACTTTTGGGGTCTTGACCCACGACCCCATCCACGAGTTATGGATCCCCCTACGGTGCATGGGTCCCCAATCGTGGGTGGACTATATTTTGGGTAGTTTCCAGGGTCCTCCTCACGGACCCTTGGTTGGTCCTTGGGTAGTCGTACCTTGATGTTTCACCCCTAAACCCTTCATTATAATTATGGGAGGTCATATCTATGACTTTAACCCTCACGTAAAGCTCTATAACTGCTTACGTAAGGCTCTAGTTTAGCTTACTAGTTATACGGGTGTTACATCCATTTCTCGTAGAAGCATAGCATTCCCTTACTTAGTAATCACCATATCGGACCAAAAAAGAACTTACTCATTTGTGCCCTTGAATCGGAAACCATGTATGGAGCATACCTGGATAGCTGGGTAAACTTCAGCCCGTACTCTTGGACCGACATTGACCCCTGCTTCAAGTTCATAACCTATTGTGCCTCAACTTCTCTCAAATTCCCTTGGGAAGAACGTGTCTAGGAAAGCTCCAGTAAAACAATCCCAAGTCACATGACCTGCATTTGCACCCCCGTGATTTTTTTACTTAGTGAACCAAATGTGAGCCACATCCTTAAGTTGGTAGGATGCCAACTCAACACTCTCAGTTCGAGTCACTTGCATTACTCCAAGAATTTTATTAACCTCATTAATGAAGTTTTATGGGTCCTTACCAATCTTTAACCCTAGAAACTCAGGGAGATTCATTCGAAGAAAGTCTTGAGCCATAGCTGCAGCTGATCCACCATTTGTGATAGTAGGATCTAGGACCTACTGATTATTCTGATTGGCCACACTCTGGGCCAAGAGATTGATCGCATTCCAAAATTATGCATTCGTAACCTCATGGTTCGGGACCGGAGGAACTACTTTAGTATATCCTACATTAGCATTTCGTGCATTAGTTTTATGAGGAGGAATGATCTAAAAGACATAATGAAGGATTAGAAAGGAGAAGTTGGATCATACCCACGCACGATAAGAATAACAATGAAAGTGATAATTTCTTAAAACACTTTGTAGCCTCCCTCTCATAGATGTGGTGCATTTTACACCCATGAAAGAGACTCTACTTAGTGCGGCTTTCATACATCCTAGGACACTTAAGCCTAATGATCTGATACCATGTTTTTTCATGCCCCGAGGCTACCCTCTTGACGTAACACGGAACCTAGGATCAAGAGTGGCCCCAAGGTAACCCTGAGTCTGGCATATCATAAGCATACCGAAGATAACTGAATAAAACATATATTATGCGGAAACTAAAATAATAGATAACTGGAAAATGGGGAAACTCCAAACAGTCTAAATGTATAAACCATACTAAGAGTTAAATAACAACTAAAAGATAAACTTAACAATTAAAGATGATTCTACTATTATGTCTGGAAAGCCTCTAACTGTTTTGAGTTGCTGAGACATGCTCCCCAGCTAACTCTAACAAAACTTAAAAATGAAATATAAAGACTGAAATGAAAGTATGTATATTGTCCTCGAAGTATGAGGACTCACTACAAAAGCTGCAGAATGCGGATCGAGGATCGATCTAAGTGCAATCTGAATATTGAGTACCTGAACCTACATCATGAAATGATGTAGCGTAGAGTATGTGTCAGTACTTTGAATGTACCTAGCATGCATGATATAGATACTAAGCTGAATAAATATATATAAGTTGAAACAAGGCATAACCAAGCAATACTGTAAATACTGAAAAGATAACTAAAAATCTAAATTGAATGCAATTACCAAGCACTAATCATGAACATGACATAGTGAACTGAATACCGAAGTATATATTGAATACCTGGTCAAATGCACTAAGAGACTGGTTGTGGGAGCTACTATTAACCAACATAAAACCACGTGAGCTAAATGGAAAGTCCGGTGTATACGCCCCATCGAGAGGACCCAATATACCTTGACAGGGGTATAAAGGCATGACTGGGGTGATCACTAAATTTGATGCCCAACAAAAGGGACTGATACTCCTACGGGGGCAGTAGTTCTGGGACTATGAGGGTACGCTGAAACCTAGTCCAACTCGATGCTAAGTCTATCCCAACTAAACCTAGTCCAACTCGGTGCTGACAATGAGACATTCAAAATCTGAAGCATGATTATATGTTTAACGGACCTAGCAAGTGCAATTCATGAACCAGGAGAATCTACAAAAACTAGGGTTATGAGTTTAATACTAGGAGTTAAACAACGATTCTAAAAAATCATGATAATTTGATTACAAATAATACAACATCTAAATCACAACAATTATTCAAGGATTTAGAAACCATACGTCTAAACAAGATATAGAGAATTAAGAATATGACTGAATTCTAGGGACCTAGTGGATAAAAGGAACCCACTAGTGAAATCCCACATACCTGGTGACGTAATCTACAGAGAAATCCTTCAATTTCTGGGCTGAAACTGAATAAAACTTATTGCGTATTCTTGAGGGACTGGTCGAATCTTTCTACTATTTTTTCTCTAAGTTTTGGTGATTTTTTGGAATAAAGGTTTTTGATAGGTTCTGACTAAATCATTAGGCTCAAACTAGTAAAACGACGTAGTTTAAATGGCCAATGTGTAAGGGAAAAGACCAAAATGACTCTAACCTTAAAGTTGACGAGGGCTGACCACGACACCATTGATGGTTCATCGTTGGGGACTACGGCTCGTCAAGTGGGTTGTGGTTCTTGTCCAGAGCTACTGGTTCTGGGAGGAAGTCCATCCACGATCCCTACCACGAACCGTGAAGGCCACTTTGGTTCTTCACTTGGGTAGGGGTCTGGTGTCTTAGGACGACGGACCCTCCCACGTCCCATCATCAAGACCACGGCCTGTGGTGGGATCCGTGGTCTGAGGTCTGAGCTTGGGTTGGTAATGTCTAGACACCACACCTTCCCACGGTTCTTGTGGTGGTCCACGGACCGTGAAGGGTCCCGTGGTCCACCACTTATGGGTGGGTGTGAACCACAATGAGGGTGACGGACCATGGTCCTGATCATGGCCCGTGAACTCCTCAGTGGTTCACCTTTTTTTCTATTGAAAGTCCAAGTCTGATTTGGAGGTGTTACAGAATGCAATGTATAAATCTTTTAAAACAGTGGATATCAACTCAATATGTATAAAAATACAATAAATAAACTCTTTAATATTATTTGGGAGATTCTCTAACTGACAACCATCACTATGAGTTACGTGATGATACATCTTATCACCCACGCTGACATAATTTTCTTATACCTTGCCGGGTTATAGAACACCTCAACTAAGTGGATCTACTAATTTGTGCTTAAAATCAATAAGGAATCATCTAAAAGTATGACCATTTACCCATGTTGGCATACATGGTTTATGAGTATTTTGAGTTGTATGAACTCATCCCCATATGGGTGTTCAATACCACTCCCAATAAAAAATAACTCATGCTCAAATGTTTTAAAACATACCTCTTCCTCAATTTGAGATAATTACTCAAAAGATCCTCTTAAAATAGGTAATGCTCAAGACTCATCATAAACTAATTTAGAAATCGGTGTTTCTCTCTTTTAGATGTAAAAGTATTACATATTTGGGAATACTTAGTTCCCTTAAACTCATATTGAATCATGAAACCCAACTTTCTTCCTCCTACTCATTTACTCAAGTCTTAAAACAAATTATAGATAATTGCAAAAGACTCCCCAAAATGACTCAACGGGACTTTCTTGAACATTCCTCTTAACTTTACCTTGATTTGAAATGTGAAT
Source organism: Solanum chiquidenum (assembly GCA_029582725.1). Taxonomy (NCBI): domain Eukaryota; kingdom Viridiplantae; phylum Streptophyta; class Magnoliopsida; order Solanales; family Solanaceae; genus Solanum; species Solanum chiquidenum. The sequence goes on along the minus strand of JAJOOS010017807.1, from coordinate 7,912 downwards.
TTAAGAGCTATGATTAGGATATAGGATCTCTCAATGATTTATGAGGGCTTAGTAGATAGTAATAAGAAGAGAGCGGTGACACAAATTGAAACACACTGGCACGATATGGAGGGGGATTTAATTTTCTTAGTCGTGAAATAAATTTCGAGAGGGTGGACTCCTTATCCTCTCCGCGACTTGGAGAGGGGGGTGATTATCTGAGGACTGAAATTTTAAAACGCCTCCACGACGCGGAACTGGGCGCATATTTTTTCCCAATCTTTTCTTCCTCTTCCAAACTCGATTCTATTCACACAAAATGCAATTCCATGGTCCAGTTTCACTAAATTTCATAAACCCAAAACGTTTTCAATGAAACCCACACAAAATCCATCAAGAACAACACTCATTCGCAAGACCCTCACCTCAAAAATTCAACAAGACTCTATTATTAAAGAATGAAACTGAAACCTCAAGAAATTCATCAAGAATCTCAATCGGTGAAACTTAAGAATGAATGCATGGATGAAATTAACATGATTGACGTGGGGGCGAACAAACCCAACACTATGAAAGCTTACATAACTCGAAAGATCTATGTTCTTGGCGATTTCCCCATTTACTTGATGAACTCTTGAAACCTTCTTTTTTCTCCTCTTGAACATTGCCCTAACTTTCTAAATGTTTAAGAATGAATGAAAACTGATCTCAATAAGTTTAGATCCCTATTTGGGTGAAAAAACTCTTAGGCTTAGTAGGGGTTAGGAAAAAAACAAAATACCCCCTTCTTAAAACTGATGAACTGCCTTAACAAGAGAGGCTGTATTCAAACGGGCACAACTCCTTCGTCCAAACTAGAAGTTTAGCGAAATCGATTGCGTTGAAAAGGGGACTAAAAAACCTTTGATTTCATACCTCATGGGCCACCTAAATTTTTTCTGTGTTGAAAGTTATTGTCATTTGAAGATGACTCAAAACTAAAAACAGAAGTTTAAATTATACGAACCTCTAGTTGGCTTTTCGAAGTACGAGATGTTAAAAAAAGTCTAACAACCCAAATATAAAATTCAAACTAGTATTTTTAGAAAATAAATCCTAAACCAAGTAGGAAAAGGAAGATTAAGAAAATCCAATTTGGGCAATGTTGTCGACATGTTGCAACCCACGACTCGTCACACGAACGACGACTCGTTAATGCCATCATCGCTCAATAGTTGGCCAAAATTCAAGTAGAGGTCATGGACCTACAACTCGTAGGTCTACGCACGACCCATCCTTTTCAATCGTCGTTCATGGACTGGAACTCATCTTCTCTAAAGTCACCCACGACTAATCAACGATGGCTCATCGTAGGACCTACGGTCCGTTAGTCGCTCATTATTCCATACTTATTCCATTTTCCAAGAGATTTCACCTACGTGAGCCACCTACGCCTGGTAGAAGGAATTGCAACTCGTAGGTGGGCTCGTCTGTTGCCAATTTTATGTTGCTTCAGGCACTTTCAACACCAACTGCTACAAAATCTATTTCCTGCAAAATTAGATCAAAATACCATCACATGTAATACCAAAATGCCTAAGAATCATGTAAATATCAAAGTTTAATGCATCCAAAATACTGTAAACTCACAATACATCAACTAGTTCTTGTTTATATCTAGTTTCTACTCTTTTCAGCTATTGGGGTTTTGTTCCCCTCATGTTTTCTTCCACGTGATAACCCATTTATGTCACGCCCCGAAGTAGGGGGCATAGCTGACACTAAATACCCTATTAAACCAAGTTACTCACTAAAACATACTAGCTAACCAAACTGTTAGACAAAAATATTGGGCAGCACAACCTCTAAAAAGTGAATACTGAACCCTGAAGGTCAAGACCTGAATGAGAATAAACCATTCAAAGAATGGTAGGCAAATCCAAAAAAAATAAAGTTGTACTAGCTAGCCTGCAAGGCCACAACTAAAGACAGACCTACTTACACACACATATATACTTTCCAAGACTATGGGTTGGAGATTTAGACATACAAAAGAAAACCCAGAATGTTGTATCCACAATAGCCTCTACGAGTGATATAAGCATTGTCTGGACAACGCCCCGACTAAACCCAAACTATACAACAAAAGTAAACTTCCTCTTATAGCCCCAGGATAAGATGGAGCTTACCAACTCACAGCTGAATCTGAATCCTACTGGGTGGGTCGATTAGAATTCCTACTTGTACTTGCTCGCATGAAACAAAAAGCATCGTCCCTAGGCAAAGGGACGTCAATATGAATAAAAGTGTACTGGTAAGTAAAGCAGACGCTAGGATCATAAATATTTACTGTAAAAGGGTAATAGAGATACCACCTGAAACTGAAATAATCTCTATGGCTGACATTTGGCCCCCTACTATTTAAATATTCATGGTATGCTCGTATAATCGTATGTCGTGAATACATATATATATATATGGATGCAAATGCATGACATACCCAACCAAATGCTAGCAATGGTGGTGTCTTCTGGTAGCGAACCAACATCATATTCGCCAACTTGTGGCCATCTATGTCTCATACATATAAATATAGGCAATAGGCCCCATACCTTCCGATTATAGATCAGGAGTAGAATGCATAGCATATCATGTCATGTATTTATAATACCTATAAGTTACTATTGTCATGTTTCCAAACTTGGCCCGTTTGTAGTCTTGTTCTCATAATCCCATAATTACTTTCGTTAACATGTAACCATCTCATGGAACCTCATATGTTCTTCCAAATAATCTTGAAAAGTTAACTCGAATTTTAGAAAGATAATCTAACCTTGCAGATATTCATAACAAGTTTAAGGTGATTTACTTAATTCCTAACTTGGTTCCTAGAAAATTTATAAAAGACGTATTTCAAAAACCAAGTTTTTTAATAGTTTAAACATTTAAGTTATATTAGAGAACTTTGAAAATCATGAGTTACTTTAAAGATTTTTCATAATACCTTTAGTGGGGACGGAGGGTTGGTTACAAGTAATAAGGGTATCGTGTGATATTTGCAGTCACATCACCCAAAGGGGAATAAGAATTCATACATGTGGACATATAATCAAGGAAACCGATTAAATGACATGTAGATGTCGAATACTCTATTTATCCGAATGAGTGAAATATCAAAATAATAGAATCATGAAAATAATTCAGCTGAGATCCCAATGCCTTTCACTGAAGGTCTTTGTAGCAAGAAAATAGCAAAATATCACATTCGGCATTTAGGAATTTCCCAGGAGTGGTGCTAAAATGAGGGACGTAGCTTAGCCTTAACATACCTTTCCAATGAACGCTCTAATGGCCGTAGCTTCTCCATGAAAGTTGGTCCTTAAGTCCTATGCTTCGCAAACACTATATATACACAGTTGGTATGCACCTATAAATAGTTCATAATTGATCTTAAATCGGGAGATTTGCCAAATGGCCTCAACTTGACAAAACGTCCGAGAACTTCATCAAAACAATAATAAAAGAGATCCGAGATGATTACCTTAGTTAACCAAGTGTAAACCTTGAAGAAACACCAATAACTACAAATTCATATCTTCAAAAACTAGCTCCAAATGAAGCTAATAGAAGGGGAAAACGATTGTCAGGTGTAAAAATCATGTTTCTAGGCACAAGGGCAATCTTTAAAGGTAGAAATCGTCAAAAACTAACCTTTATCATGCAAGAACTCCTCTAGAACCATCTCTTAAGCTTTTATTCTGGTTAGGGAGTTAAAAGAAATGTTTTGGTGGCTTAAAATGTTGAGTAAGCCGACATACCACATTTATTGACCCGACCCGGGTCGTGACCCGGATTCTGCCCCGGCAGTCCACGGTAAAACCCTCATAAATCTTTAGTCCGATGTCGGTTGGATACGGGATTTTGTGTGTTGCAAACTAGACTCGTAGGCCTTCAATTTAATGGGTGATAGGCCTTCTAAATCATTTGTATATTGGGAGAAAACATCCAGGACATTTGACCTACAGTTAAGAAAATATTATTAAAGAAACTTCGATAACTTTTGCCGACCTTAGTTTCACTAATTTTCTTGACTTCAAAACCTAACATACGACCCTTGTTCTATTATCATACCTCATAACACACTATTCTTAGCATGTTGTACACTCATTGGCTTATCCACAAAGTATGGGACAATTTAAACCTTTCAAACGAGTGAAGTTCTACCCAAGTCGTTTCTTTAATTATGAACTTTGTTTGAGGGGTTCCTTTGACCTAAAAATTTAGTTTAGTTCCTTGATATTGACACCTATTTGCAATCTTATTCTCCAATGTACGATACAAAGTGATATACACCTCATATAATTATGCCATACTACGCCACATATATTATACAAGAATAGAGAAAAAGTAAGGGATCTTACATTCTCCCCCCTTAGGAACATTCACCCGCGAATGCATCTAGACAATTCCTTGGTTGTATTTTTTTTTATCACAGGACTTTATTTGTGAGTCTATATTTGTTAACGTAGGAAATTAAAGTCAAAATCTTAAAATTTTAACTCCTAAGCTTTGTATAGCTATCTCATAAGAAGACATATAAATTGCACCTTCAAGCTACTTAAAATCTAATTAAGACATTGTGAAGAAATATTTTCCAATAATTAAAATTTGACTCACCTTAAGTCTTAAAAAGTTGAGGGTTCCTCTTCCACTTTCGAAGTCATTTCCTCGACGTTGTTGTTTCTGCATAATACTTTCACAGAAGCTACATTTTTAGTTCGAAGCTTTCGTACTTGCCGATCTAAAATTGCTATTGGTATCTCTGCATAAGATAAATCTTCAGCGATACGAATATTTTCAATGGGCATAATACTTGAAGGATCTTCAATGCACTTCCGCAACATACAACATGAAATACAGGATGGACTGCTTCCAATTCCGAAGGCAAATCAAGCTCGTATGAAACCATACCGATCTTCTGAATAATCTTATACAGTCAAATGTACATAGGAGTGTGCTTCCCTTTCTTTAAAAATTACATGATTCCCTTCATAGGTGATACTTTCAGGAAAACCCAATCTTCTACATCAAACTATAAATTCCGTCGGTGAACATCTGCATTTGACTTTTGCCGACATTGTGTTGTATGAAGCCGATCTCTAATAAGCTTAACCTTTTCAATCGCTTGTTGGACTATATTGGGACCTAGCAAATCTTCTTCCCCGAGCTCAAACCATCCGATTGGCAACATACACTTCCGCTCGTATAGTGCTTTGTAAGGGGCCATCTGAATACTAGCTTGAAAGCTATTATTATAAGCAAAATCGATAAGAGGTAGATGTTGATCCCAACTTCCTTTAAAATCTAGAACACAAGCACATAACATATCCTCAACCGTCTGAATAGTACGTTCTGCCTGTCCATTAGTTTGTGGATGAAAAGCGGTGCTAAGAATTACCTGAGTGCCTAGACCCTTCTGAAACGATCTCAAAAAATGTGCTTTAAATTGAGCTCCTCGATCTGAGATAATAGATAATGGACTCCGTGAAGGCAAACAATCTCGTGAATGTAAAGCTTGGCATAATCTTCAGCTGAATATGTAGTCCTAACTGGCAAGAAATGAGAAGATTTTGTCAGCCTATCGATAATTACCCAAATAGAATCATACCTTTGTGGAGTGCGAGGAAAACCAGTGATGAAGTCCATATTTATCATACCTATTTCCATATCAGAAGCTCAATATACTAGGTTAGGCCTCCAGACCTCTGATGATCTTCTTTAATTTGTTGACAGTTGGAAAATTCAGCTACCATCTCCACAATATCTTTTTTCATGCCATTCCACCAATAGATCTGTCAAAATTCCTGATACATCTTCATCGCTCCAGAGTGAGATGCATATCCAGAATGTTGGGCCTCTGAAAGAATATTCTTACGAATCTCTCCAACTGTCGGTACACATAAGCAACCCTGGTATCTAAGGACTCGATCTCCAGTTAGCTCAAATATGGGGTGTTGTTGTTGTGGAATCTTTTCCCTTAATTTCCTAAGCTCAAGATCTTTATGTTGCCGCCTTTTCACGTAGTCACAAAGGAAGATTCTGCCATATTCTTAACGACAACACCTCCGCCTCCTGCATCTACCAAGCGTACTTGCAAATTAACTAGTTGGCATAGCTCTTTTGTAATTCCAGCCTTATCAACTTAAACATGAGTTAGACTACCCATGGACTTCCAGCTGAGCGCATCAGCAACAACATTAGCTTTGTCCAGATGATATAAAATGTCAACATCGTAGTCCTTTAATAATTCTAGCCATCTCATTTTTCCTATGTTCAACTCCCTCTACTTAAGTAAGTACTGAAGGCATTGATGATTGGTGAAAATATTTGTATGAACCTCGTATAGATAATGCCGCCAAATTTTTAGGGCAAAGAGAACTGCAGCCAAATCAAGATCGTGTGTCGGATAATTTTGCTCATGCTTCCGCAACTGTCTAAAGGTGTATGCAATAACATTACCATGATGCATAACAACACAACATAGGAAAATTCTTGATGCATACCAATAAACAACATAGCCCTCATTACCATCTATAAGAGTTAGGATAGGTTCAGTGGTAAGCCTTTATTTTTAGTTTCTGAAAGCTCTGTTCGCATGCCTCGGTCCACTGAAACTTAGTTACCTTATGTGTCAATTTTTTTAGTGGTGTATAGATAGAAGAGAATCCCTCCAAAAGCGTTCTACAATACCATGGCAAGCCTAAAAACCTGCGTACCTCCGTTTGATTCAAGGGCTCGGCCAAGTCATCACTACTTCAATCTTTTGTCCATCAACATTAATACCCTCACTTGTAAATTCCTTGTAGCCTCTTGATTATAAGTATAGTGCACAACACACTCGTAAACAAGACTCTACTAGACATGGCTTGTGGACCCTCCTTGGGATACAACCTGCTCTGATATCAAAATTGTCATCCCCCGAAGTAGGGGGCGTAACTGGCACTAGATACCCTATTAAAACAAGTTACTCACTAAAATATACTAGCTAACCAAACTGTGAGACAAAAAGATTGGGAAGCACAACCTCTAAAAAGTGAATCATGGACCCTGAAGATCATGACCTGAATGAGAATAAACCATACAAACAAAGGTAGGCAAATCCAAAAAAAAGAAGATGTACTAGCTAGCCGATGATGCCACAACTGAATACATACTTACTTACACACACATATACATGCCAAGACTATGGATTGGAGATTGATAGATACAAAAGAAAACCCAAAATATTGTGTCGATAATAGCCTCTACAAGTGATATAAGCATTGTCGGACAAGACCCCGACTATACCCAAATTGTACAACAAAAGTACACATCCTCTGATTGCCCCAGGATAAGATGGAGCTTACCAACTCACAGCTGAACCTGAATCCTACCGGGTGGGTCGATTAGAGTCCATACATGTACATGCTCGCATGAAACAAAAAGCAGTGTCTCCAGGCAAAGGGACGTCAGTACGAAAAAATGTACTAGTATGTAAAGCGAAAAGTAGAATCATAAATATTTACAGTAAAAAGGTAATAGAGATACCACCTAAAACTCAAATAATCTCCATGGCAGACATTTGGCCCCCTACTATTTAAATATGCATGGTATGCTCGTATAATTGTATGTCGTGATTACATATATAAATAGATACAAAGGCATGACATACCCAACCAAATGCTAGCAATGGTGGTGCCTTCCGGTAGCTAATCGGCATCATATTTGCCAACTTGTGTCCAGCTGTGAATCATATTGAAACGACCCCAAAAAAATGCCCGAAAATATGCTTCGGAAACACCTATAATTGTAATTTCCATATATCTCAAAATCCGTGCATGATTTTGGAAATTCGACTTCATATTCTTATTCAGGGGGTCAAATTGAGTGGGAAATGGGTCTAACCCGAATTTTA
>JAJOOS010017806.1:0-16600 GCA_029582725.1 Solanum chiquidenum | reverse complement strand
TTTTTTTTTATTACAACCTCTTCTTTCATTTGTCCTGAAAACAAGCTATTTGTTCTGAAAGAAAAGCAAGCTAAATTTTTTTTAAAATATTCTTATTATTTTATCCTGTATTTAAATTAAGTTAATACATATTTTTTTAACCTTGTATCGAAACTTTTTTTTACCTACATTCATTGTTTTTTCTCTTTTATTTTTCTATTGATTTTATTTTCTTTGTCAATCGTTTTGATTTGATTTCAAAAGTCTTGTATTTAAAATAAGTTAATTTTGAACGAATATCAAAATAAGTGAAGAAAATCAAATAAACATAAAAAAATTAAAACGTTTAAATTAAAGGAGACTTTTAAATTATTTTTTCAAAAATTACACATAATTTTTTAAAAATAATTAAAAGTGAAAAGATAATAAATTGATTAAAAAAAGTTTAAAGTGAAAAGAAATGAAAATAAATACTTTACAAAGAAATAAATAAAAAATAATTAAATATATATAAGTTTTATTATCAATGAATATGTGTACTAACTAATTATAAGGTTACCAATCAAAAAATGACATGTGTCCAATTTATGCACTCATCGCTTGCCTTCAAGAGAGTGTGCACACTCTCTATGCCATGTCAGCGTTTGTGGTGTATTTATTCCATTTTAAATGAATTTAGGGGGTAATAGGACCCTAGTTAAATTTAGGTGTGTCTCTGGAATTTCGGTCATAGTCTAGGGGTACTTATGCATTATCCCTATTTTTTAAGAAAAAACTTTAAATTTTTTTTTTTGGGGGGGGGGGGATGGTAGGGGTGTGGTAGGGGACTGGCGCGACGGGGTTCGGGGTAAAAAAATTGAAGTTGAAATTATTATTATTTTAAATAAGCTTTAAATTTATTTTTTAAACAAAAAGAAATTGATTTTTTTCAACAAAAAATTGTAATTTGAAGTTGGAGGAAAGTTTTGAAATTTTAAATTTGAAGGGAAGTCATTTTCCTTAAATTTGAGGAAAACGAGTTGATTTGGAAAACATTTTCCAAAATATTTTACCCAACCAAACATGAGAAAATCGGAAAATATTTTCCTTCGTACCAAACACACCCGTATATTCCAGCTGGTGTCGCTTAGATATATTCTACACATATATTGTCTAGTGTAGGTCGGATCCTCTAAAAGTTATATTTTCTTTAAAAAATTAATATGGTTCAACTATTATTTTGAAGGGTTTGAATAACACAAGTTCCAACAAAGTAATAACACTAAAACAAAATGAGTAACACTTACTTTGAAGGAATCACCGGACAAAACAACAAAAGAATTTGGTGAAATACTGACATCAATCCACTCTCCATTTTTGTTGATTTGCAAACCATTGACTTGATTTTGTGCTATAAAAATCAAGAAGTTATTATCTGTGTGCAGGGCGGACCTACCATGGGTCAATGAACCCACTTCGTTGAAAAATAACACTGTATATATATGTATATTTTATCAGTTTTTAAAATTTTATATGTATATATTAACTTTTGACCCCACTAATACAAGTGTGACCCTTGACCAAGTGGTGAAGAGGGTTCAATTTTCCCAGCCAACCCGAGTTCAAATCCCTGTTGCCACCCAATCCATCATATTTATTAATAATTGATGATCCCTTGTAATGGGTAAATCTAAATAGGACAAAATTATCCAACAATTCATTAATGTGCTTTTCTAATCCCAAATTCTCCAAAATCATCCTTTTCATCATTTCATCCAATTTCAGAAGTGAATTTGCATAAGATTTGACCAAATTGCTGCAAAAATTAATGTACATATAATGTTAGTATAAAGTATAAACACATAACATTTTAACTAAATCTTGTATGCTTTGTTTTTTTTTTTAAAAAAATGGGATAGTGAAAAGGGAAATAAGGGAGGGGAATCGAACTCTTACTTATCAGAACATGGCTTTATATAACAAATATTTTAGTGTGGTTACATATGATTTTATTTTTTTTCCAAAAGTGTGATGAAGAATAGATTCGAGAAAAAAAATATATTCATCCTACCCTAATATGTCTACCCTATCCTACCCTAATGCAACTGTTTTCATTTCTTGAACCCATGATCTATATTTATGTCACACACAATACAACACATTTGTCGTTGCTGAAATTCGTGATCTATAGATCATAGACAATCTACACTATCCTACCCTAATGTGACTGTTTTCACATTCTGAATATGTGATCTATAAACTTTATTGTTGTTGAAATATATAATCTATAATTTACACAAAAATAATTGTATCGTTGCTTCAAGATTCTTATCGGTGCATAAATTAAATTTAAACATAATATTATTATTTTCAAAAAAAAAAAGTAGACATACCAGAATTCAAGATTACCATGAGGCCAAAATATATTAGCAAAATTTTCAACACTTTGAGGAGTAAGAAAATCAGGAATACACAAACTCTCATAAGATGGCAAGTGTGGAATCTGCCCTATGTAGCCAATATGTAATGGTATTTCTAAATGATTTTTCATTTTGGTTTCTAAGGGAAATTCAAATATTTTTTTTGAAATATCAAAGATATCCTCTCTAATTTCATTTGGATTTTTACCATATATTGCTTCAATACAACCATATTCTTGTAAAGCTTCAAAAAGTTGATTTTTTGTGGATTCCCATAGTGGAGTGTTTGGTTTTAGTTCTGGATTAGAAAAATCTATGGTGGGTTGGGAATCTTAACTTTGGTAGATGCCATTGATGAATGAATAAATTAAAAGGGAAGGAAATAGATAGAAGCAAAGAAGGAATTAAAGACTTCACAACGTGAAAAATTAAAGGGAGGGATAGAGAGTATATATAGACAAATAAATTAGCACTAGTATTTTAAAAGTTGTACAAGACAAGTTACAAGAGCTAAACACCTTGTTTGGATGGTTTGCTACGCACTGTATTGTACTGTTAGTTTAAATATAATGTTTATTTTGATTGTTATATAATTTTATTGTATCATATCGTTTAAATTCATTGTTAAGTAAGGTCTTAGAATAAGGTCTTACAATTCACCTTCCCTTGCATTTTCAATTGGTATTAGAGTAAGGTCTTACGATTATTTGTCTATAGTGAGGTGTTTGGTTTTAACTCTTCATTAGAGAAATCTATTATTGGAACTTTAACTTTGGTACAAATCTATTATTACTCTCTTTGTTCAGCAATACTTGTACACTATTGACTTTACACACATCTTAAGAAATTATAAATAGAAATGTAATTTTACTATATCACCGTTTGAATATAATAAATAAAATACCTAAAAAATGTAATAGAGAAACGATTATAATTAATGACAGAACTATTGTCGGATGACGGGGTAATAAAGAAAGGAGGAGGAATTCAAAGTTTACTTTAAAATAGGAAACAGATGGTATACGTGTGTGTATGCATATATATAAAATAATGGGAAATGGATTAACAAAATTAATACGTGTAGAGGTGTAATTATAATATAATAATGGGAAATGGATTAACAAAATTAATACGTGTAATTATAATATAATAATGGGAAATGGATTAACAAGATTAATTCGTGCAGGGGTGTAATTAGTATTTTGAATTTTAGAAGAAAAAAAAAGGTTCTCTCTAGTTCTTGACAATAAATTAGTTATTTAAATAATTTTTAATTATTATAGAAAAATATAACAATATAAAATACAAAATATAATATAAAATAGAAAGAAATTTCAACTACAGCTAGTATTATAATGATATTGTTACCAAACTGTCCAAAGATTGTTGTTACCAAAGATTGTTATAAACTACTATAATTAAAAAAATAAAATGTAAAGTTTGCAACATGGCAGAGTCTTCTATTGATTCTAATAAAATATGGAGTAATGCTAAATGGTCAGAAAAATTTCGCTATAACTATTAAAAAAATTATGATATCTTTATTTTAATTGTTATAGTTATTTTTTCAATATTTTTTTTCAAAACAAAATTAACTTTTTGCTCATTCCCAAACTCCTTAAATTATTAAAATACAAATGTTTTGGCTGCCAAGGGAAATGAAAAGTGTTTTTTTAAATATTTTTTTGTGTGTGAATAGTTCATTTGATTTATTTTTAAAAATAAATATTATTCAGTTAATTAAAAAAATGTACACTTTAGTTAAAAAAATATTTTTGTAATTTCATTTTCATACATTAATATTTTTTCATTACTCTACCACATAAATTATGTTTTACATATGCATAACCTACACTTCTTCCTCTCCCCCTCCCTTCCCCCGGACTCAAATTATGTTCATAATGTATCAATGCATACCTTTGATCAATTATTTTTTCACTTAAAATAAAATAAAATTCAAGTAGACAATTAAATTTCTCATTAATAATAACTCTACTTAAGATTATACTTAATTATTTTGTAATACAAATTAAGTAAAATATAGTAATTAAGCGTAGATTCAAAAAATTACAATTGAATATGTTTTTCTTTAAATATAATAAACTAAATAGACTAGTCTATATATTGGATGTTTATAACTATGCCATGAATAACACAATGATTTTTTTAATATTATAATCATTCCAAACAAGAATTAACATTTATATAAATTGATAAAATTATTTCACTAATTTAATCGTGAATAAAATTATATACAATTCTACCATGACTACCGTTCATACAATGTGTGCGCTTTTCTTTTGAGAAGAAATAAGAATATAATTTTGAAAATTAGATATTTTAAATATGAAAAAAGATTTTATAAGACATTTATAACTATACCTCGAATAACATATCAAATATTGTGTTTTCTAATTCCTTTAAACAAGATTATAATAATTTATACTCCCCCTGTCCCAATTTATATGACATACTTTCCTTTTTAGTCAGTCCCAAAAAAAATGACACATTTCTATTTTAAGTAACAATTTGCCTATAAAATGTCCTTTTTACCCTTAATGAAATGATTTACAACCATACAAATTTTTATCATTCATTTTGGACCACAAGTTTTAAAAGTCTTTTCATTTTTCTTAAAGTTTGTGTCAAATCAAAGTACATCATATAAAATGAGACGGAGGGAGTAGTAATTATTAAAATTATTTAACCATTTCTAACCACGAATACAGCTGCAACTAGCAGCTTGGGGAGACGCAGCAGCTGCAACTAGCAACAGCCAGCAACCGGCGAGCTTCTTCTCTTCTCTTCTCTTTTCCAGGCGAGCAGTCGGCGAGACCAACAACAACAGCCAGCAACCGGCGACCGGCGAGGAGCAGCAGTAGTTCCGACGAAAACCGCCTAGCAGGCCACGCGCAGCAGCAAAATGTGAAGGTGCTGACCCCGTTTCTCTCCTTCGCTCCGGCCACAGTGAAAACGGCAGCCAGAAACAGCGAGCTCCGGTGTAGTTCAAAGGTTCTCGGGGTCGTTTGAAGACGGATCTGTTCCAGGTAAGTTGATTAATTTTTATACCATTTCAACTCTCTGTTCTTGATTCTTTAATTATCACGCATATTAATTTGAGCAAACATTTGATCTCATTTATGCATCTTTGTCTACTGCCTGTTCGATTTGTATAAATATTACCTGTTAGTTCTTGATTCTCTAGAAAAGCATATTCGGTTTATGATTTCTCTATGCAAATGCTCGTTCATTGCTGATTATTTTTAAACTGGTTAACCGGTTAGTGTCTGTCATACATGTATTTAATTTTTGCATCATTATTTACTTATCGTTATGCATAAGTCCAAAAATGGATTTTGGTAAATAAAGGAAGCATTCGGGTCAGTTCTCTTCTCCTTTTCTATGTGTGACTGTATTCGCATAATCTGTAGCCCCAAAAATAAATATATGTATGTTTTATCCTGTCTAAGTGTAAATGGATGTTATTATGTATTGTTTGGTATTATTTGTAGTGTATTGCTTCTTTCAATTAGCAGGGCATTGAGAACGCCAGGGGATAGATTTCCGGAGCAGGACTAGTTGTTTTTAAGTTTATTGTTTGTTTAATTTTTGTATCCATTATTCGTTTATTTCCGTTCTGTAATAATCTTGTAGTGACTCTGATTTGGGGATGGACTTATGTGCTACGTGTTTATCTTATTATAATCTATTTGTGTTAGAAAGAATATCTATAGGTTTGTGTTTATCTAATATTGTATGGCACGCCTTACAATCGGTTAAAACTGAAAGAAGTGAGTAATCACTGATTTCCATTTAAAGGTGTTAGTGATATTTCTGGAGTATTCTAAAATCAATTGTTTTTCCTGTTTGTCAACCTTTGGCCAATAATTAATTGTAGATAAAATAATTCATACCCCTTCACTGTTTGTGTCTTAGCATGTTCACTTATATGGTCGTCTACACTTTGTTAAATCTGGAATCAGTAATCAGTCAGCTGTAAGAAATAATTAATCTCGCTAAGATCTGAAAAAAAACATGCTTATGTGGTAATATTTGTGTTATTTCAACTAACCATATTTAGTAATTTTAAGCATGTTAATAGTCTTGAAATAATTAAACAATAACTTACGCATATTGAATCAGATTAGAATAATTTTAGCCTCTAATAAGTTAGATTTTAATAAAACCAACCTTGTTTGTTAATAAGTGTTAGCATGCTAATGAATCTGAACTGTGTCTGTCTTGATTGTTATCTGTTAATGTCAAAGTTTAATTTATTTCCGTATCAGTTCACTTAGAAAGTATGTCTATAGGACTAAATAAATTTCCAGCATGTTTATAATTGAATAAAAATCAACTTCATGCATGATTCCTTTCTGTTTTATTATTGTTTAGTTATTTTCATGCTGTTTAATAATAAAATTAGCGTAGTAATCATTTCTGATTAAAAATTGTTTAAAATTTAAAGCTAATCTGCTCCAAGAATTATTTTCTGCCACTGAATTGATAAATCAGCCTGCATGTTTAATCTTAAAATCTGCCCTACTTAGATGAACCACAATTAACTCAATCCTGCTTTAATATCTTGCCTGTAATATGACCATTTAAAATTTGCTTAAAATGAATCAATTTCTGCATTATTAAACTGTTTTCTTCCCTGTTAAAATCACTTGATAACTAAATTTGCTCTCCGTAATGTTATTTCTACCCTCTTAAAGTCAACTAATAACTTGCATCTAATTAGTTCTCTACTACTGGTGTAAAGCTTTACCCTGTTAATGTTAATTAGCTAATAAGATCAATCTTTGTATGCGCACAATTTTTTGTACACTTCTAAACAGTTATTTGTGACATTATTATGAAGTTTGTTTGTGTTTGTATGTTCACACACTTAGCATGATGCCTTTCACTTTATGTGTGTTTGCTAGCATGCTAATATTAAAACCTAGAGGCCAACATGAGATTTTGCGTGCTAAATGTTCGTCCAAACTGTTTTGCGTGGTGTCTAGCTAGGGGGCTCTTGGACATTAAGCAGAGGCGCTAGGCACCTTTTAGGATGAAATGCATGTGAAAGGTGGGTTAGGGGTAGTTTAGGCCCTACGGATATGATGACATGGACTCGAGCTATAAAAACATCAGTTTTGTTTGTCCCTACACGGAAGCCTATCAAAAAAATAAAGCCTAGTGCTGATCCGTAAAGTCCTTTAGAGTCTCCCTTCCCTTTTGTCCCTATATTGTTTATAATTATAAATGTTTGGGGGAGCATGAATAAATTTTAAAAAAATGATTCACCTATCTAATTGTGTAATTTCTGTCTTCTCACTCTTCTCTTTATTATTTGTTTAATATTTATTTAATGTTTATATCACCTAGTAAGCATGTGCAATTAACTAAATAAATTAGATAGGTGCCCTAACGCGCCTTAATTCGTTAAGTGGCGACTCTTCAATCCAACCCAAAGCCCAAAAGAGTTGTTAGGTTGAAAGTCCGTTTTTGCGAAAAAACGGGGAGCGACACACACCGAATCTCATTATATGAACATGTCATACAATTGATAACTCCTTAAGTAATTAGTATTCAGACTTGTCAATTGATGTATTAGTTTCCACATACCACTAGTGCCGCACCGTGAACGTTCGTTAGATCCATCACTAGAACACATCATACCTATCGAGAAGATTGTACCCAAATAGCCACACATTTCTACCCACTGAATAGCTGCAAAAAAATTATCAAATTTGTTCTGTCTCTAGACCAAGTGATTTACATTCTTTCTTATATCAGGTCGATAACAAAAGTAACACACTTCATAACTCTAACTAAGTAAGCATCGGTATTATCAAAGTAGTCGTATCATGAACCTCTTTGATATACACTCAATCTATGAAATTGTCGTGGAGATTTTGACCTCAATTGGCGCAACATAATTTCAGCATTCGTTAAGCAACCCATACATGTTATGACAACTTTACTAACTGTATTTTTTTCCCCAACTTTATGGTGTTCATTATCTAGCTATCTCTTACAAAACTTCTTGAATGTTGTCACCTTGACAATGTCATCTGGCTTCACTCCCTCTACCTCCATCACAAAATCAACCACTTCCTGAAAAGATTTTGCTGAAATAGCCACCTATAAACCTTGAATCAACAAATATGACCTCAATCCCTTCATAAAGAAGCGAACTCACTCTTCCGAACTGAAGCAAAGTTGAGTCGAATATCTGGATAAAGCACGAAATTTACCCTTATAGACTGCAACCAATATCTTTTGTTGCCTTCCTATTTCTCAAAGTACGGGATATATACCTTTCCATGAAGAAGCTATAAAATGCTGCCCAAGTCATATGTCGTGCCTTAACTGGTTGGCGCACACTCAACATGAGACCGCCACCATATTTTGACGTCTTCCTGAAACTAGTATGTCACAACTCAACACCAAATATCTCCACTATATTCATCTTATGAAGCAGCTCATGATAATCAACAATGACATCATAAACATCTTCATATTCAATACCCATGAAGAATGGGGGTTTCAACTTTAAGAACATATAATAAAAAAATCATGTTGGTCACTAGTCATTACATGCCCACAGTAAATCGGGGAAACATGTCTATTTCTATGGACGCATCCTCTCTTGCTAGTACTGGTATTGTCACTTCTATTACTCTAGTACTGACCATATGTGAGATAGAGTGAAGAAGGTCGGATACCAATTTGTATCACCTAGATACCAATTGGATTCAAGTAATAGCACAAAAGAAGAAAGAATGAAGTTTTCCTAAAGTTTCATTACCTCTCGAAGAAAAGTAAGGGTGTCCCCGTACCGTTCCACAAGACTCTAATAGACTTGGCCTTGTGTGATGAGATCATCGAACCTAACTCTCTAATTCCAAGTTTTATACGACCTAAAACGAGTCATGAGTGGCACCCACACTTAACCTCCTAGGTGGGAGAACCAACGAATTCAACTCCAACTTAAATTAATTGTTCAACTTACGAAATACTAACCATAATGCGGAAGCTCAAAACTTATTAAAGTAACCAATCAAATAAACCTCTAAAGTCTATTACATATTATCCCAAAAACTTGAAAGTCATCACATAAGGACACCTATTCTAAAAATACCAAGTCTAAGAGTATTAAAAACACCAATATAAATGAATAAAGTAATTTGTGTCCGAAAACTAAGGATATCATGTCATGACCGAGAGGATCCAACACAATTTCGAATGAATAGCTCACCCTTGAACCTGATGTGAGGGCGAGTCAAAGTCGCTGGTACACTCGCTGCACTCCATAAAAAGAAGACAAAGAAAAACACAAGTAGAGCTCAGTACAGGGCAGCATGTACTGAGTAGATATCATCGACCGACTCAAAATAGTAACTAATATGCATCAAGTAATAGTATAAAATCAACTATAGCACTTAGCAGGTGGCACACAACAAACAACATGAACCAGTGAAAACAACACTTAAGTAAGTACGTAATCAGTCAACAATATCAAGATCACACATGAGGATTCCTGCCTCCAAACCAAGTTATTTTGGGAATTGAGTTCTTTGAGATTGAGTACATTACGTTGTTTATCATTTATTATCACCACTTTTCACTTCATTAACAATATTTCATCTAGCCTTCTTTATTCAAGGCATCACTTCGCTCGAGAGGGTTCAATATTATAAATTTCACGGTCTCAGGATTTCAGACCAATCACAAACCACACAACTAAGCCACCCAACCACACAATCAAGTACATAGAAAACGTCACAATATCACTCAATGAATATCAATCGTTATTAAGAGTCTATCTATCACATAGAATAAACCATAACCTACCTCCATCGAAGAACCGAAGTCAAGCAAGCTAATTTTCCAATACTTTTCCTTTCCTCAATGCCTCCGAACCTTTCCAATCTATCAAGTATATATGCATAATTTGTAAGTTAACAAGTCTATAAACACTCATATTATTCTATGTCTAGTCTAGACCCAAAAAAACTCACCTAATATTATAATCAATTTCCTAAAGTTCAAACCTAAGGGTAAGTCTTAATTCCTCCAATTAGCATAACTTTAATGGAATTTAAGTAATTCAATACATCTAATATTTAATTACCTATCTCAATATATCAAAACTCAGTTTATAATATGGTAATAAAATTACAATTGTTTAAAATTGAAGCACTATCATGAAACCAGGAGCAACCACCACGGAACCAATTGCAACCCTCACTTCTTACTAATCATTACACCGCTAGTGACTAATCAATGTGCCCTAGCTACCCACTAAAATTAATCTCCTAAAGGTCATTGCTGGCCATCAATTTGCCAACTCAAAATTCACAGTAACATTACATTACTAAACATATGACCTCTTAAGTTTCTACCCTAACAATATATATAATAATAATCTATGCTACCTATTTAACAATTCAAACATATGAAAGTAAAATTAACTTGTGAAACGCTTACCTGACGCCGCAATCGGTTTCTACGATGACCTTTGCTTTCTTCCTTTTAACAAAAATAATTATCGAACTTTCAATATTTATTAAAAATATCAATATTTTAATTTATTATATTGTTGATTTATGTATTTTTGTCATTTGTTTAATTCAAAAAAATACAATTAATTAATAACAGAATGGAGAAAATAAGGAGAAATAATATTTCAAATAAGATCATTTTTAAATTTAAACCAACAAAGTTACCATAATTACGAATCATAAATTTGGTATAACTTTAAGTCTGCCTAATTTTTTTCCCCAATACTCTTAAGCTCTTTTCATCTTTTATTTTTGGGATTAAAATTTACAAAATTCCTTTCCTATTATACGTGTTTGGTTCCACAATCGACATGACTTCTCTCTCCCTTATTCCTCAAATTTCTAATATTGATTTTTAACACTCCATTGAAAATACTCAATCTATGTTGAATTAAAGTCGATTGATTTAAGATTTTTGTTGGCTGTGAAGAAGATTTTAGAATAATTACAGAATTAAAAAAAAATACAAAATTTGTTGGAATACATAGTGAGATTGAAATACAAAGTGAGCACAAAAAATCTAAAATTTGTTAGCATACATTTAGAATTAATACAAAATAAAAAAGAGATACAAAACTTGTTGGCATACAAAGTGAGATTGAAATACAAAATGATATTGAATTACTTAGTGAGCACAAAGAATCTAAAACTTGTTGGCATACATTTAGAATTAATACAAAATAAAAAAGAAATACAAAACTTGTTGACATACAAAGTGAGATTGAAATATAAAATGATATTGAAATACAAAAGTGAGAACAAAAAAATACAAAACTTGTTGGCATATAGTTAGAATGAATACAAAAAAAATAAAAAAATAAAAATTGTATGAAGCCTAATTTAGTATAGCATACAAAATTCTGTAAAACTATTTATCTATTGTCCTATAATATAATACAAAATTAAACATATACATAATTTGAAATGAATACCACCTACAAAATAAATACAAAGTTACACCTAAAAAACTCAAATTTTAGCAAGATACCACATGAATTTCATAATGAATACAAAATACAACAGACAATAAAAACAGTAAAGAATACAATTTGATAGTTTAGATATAAAATGCAATATGCCATAAAGTTATTTTTCATCACTTTGATCTTCAACAATTTCATCAATTTTTCAAATATTGACATTCGAAAATGGCACTTCTTCCAGATCCAATTCAATACTTTTGAACGATTTATCCTAATATTGGCACTTCAAAAATGACACTTCTTCACCTGGTACTTCTTCCAAATCCAGATCCAACATACAAAACATATAAAATACTTTTGTATCTCAATACTTCGATAAAGGTTGAATTTTTAATGAATGATTTCTAAGATTTCTTAAAAAAATGGAGGATTTTGATTTTTAAAAAGGCAAGGTTTAAGTTACTTGAGGATATGAAATAATGAAAGAAATCTTGAGAAAGAGAAAGAGAAATGATAGTATTTGGGTAAAAAATTTAGAGAGTGAAAAGTGGGTAATGAAGTCTTTTTATTTTTTCTTTCACACATAAAAGAGTCAAAATGTGGGCCAATTTGAGAAATAAAAGGAAGGTAAATGAATTATATTAGGATACACTTTATTTGCTAAAATATTGACATTTTGACATTTTTAATAATTATTTTAAAGTATAGATATTTTTAATAATTATGTTAGGAATTTTGACTAGTTAACTAATTTATCATTAAATGAATAATGGACTTGGCCCACTAACCACCAACTAATAAAAATTAATTATTTAATAAATACTCACTAACTAAATAAATTATTAAAACTTACCCATTAATTCTATAATTGTAGTTATGAATAGTCCAAAATACCCATTTAGAATCTATCGAAAAATATTTTATGAAATAAAAAGCTCTAGTACTCAAAACGACCAAATGAGTCGTTACATTAGATACTAATTTACCCATCATTCGTTTTCGAACAATCAAAAGAAGGTGAGGGTAAGAAAGGGTACCTAACTCAACGTAAATATAAGAATATCTTTCGTGCATATCAACTTTAGTCTACCAAGTGGACTCCTCAATCAGACCTTCACAGATACAATCTCCTTTGACCTCAATTTGCGGACCTCCCTATTTAGAATAGCTACAAGCTCCTCCTCATAAGACAAATTCTCATCAAGCAGGATCGAATCCCAACGAATGATGTAGTTTCCATCATCCTACCTTTGTAGTATGTTGAGTAGTCATCTTTTTTTTTCATCCATACTTCGATAACTTCTCTTTTTATTAGTTGAGGGTTTATTGAAACAATTTTCCGATCCTAGAAAGGTAGGGGTAAGACATACATACATTTTATCCTTCTAAGATCTTACATGTGAAACTACAATAGTTATGTTGTTATAGTAGTAGTTAAATATTAAGTTCTTGTTTAGACAAGTGATGTCAAATCATGATATATGAAATTAAATTGATATAGAATTGAAGTTTTATTAGGACATGCAATTTGAATTATTTTTAAAATCGTATTTTTAATCATAAATACGAAAATCTCATAAGTTATGAAAACTATCAAAATTTCCTAAATTTTTATATAATCTTACCAAATAAGCAAACCATAGTTCATAAATGAAGATATCGAAATATCTTAAAGCGCCGCAATAATAAATCACATATCTCTATATTTCTTTTATAAATAAATATTTGTGATTACAAAGTTTCAAATACACATAATTTTATAAAGATCTAGTTGTCAACAATAGTAGTAACTAGTTATTCTGTAATTTTGTACACTTTTTGGCTTATTGTGACTCCACGTAGTTGAGGCGCATGGGAGATGTTTGGATGTCACGTAAGCCAAAACGGTGTACAAAATTACAAAAAATGGATTCGCAGGATAACATGACCTTAGTTCATTTAAGGTGTATCTCTGAAATTTCGATCATAATTTAGAAAGGTACTTGTGCCTTATCTCATTTTAAAATAAATGATATTCCACGTAATCAAGAAAATAATAATGATGTACTCTCAATATTATCTTTATTTAAATAAAAAGAATTAAGTAACAGAAAAACTAACATCTTTATATCAAGAAGATATTTATTAAGAATTAGTAAAAATATGTTTTACTATCCACGAATAATTAAATAATTTACTTAACGAGTGTGTCTAATGTAAAAACACCATTTCTTTTGAAATGAAAAGAGTATATTAAAAAATAAATGTTTACTTTTACTTGTTCAGTTTAAAAAATTGAGAGATAATGTATCACTTATTTTTTATAAATTTATTTTATTTTTATTAAATTATAATCATTTTTCAGAGCATTAAATTTTACTATAAATTTCTAGCCTGTTTATTTATTTGTCTTGTTAAAAAGGGGAAGAGTGAACAAAAGAGAAGGAAATTTGATATTTCATTCAATTCAATTGTTTGTCTGATTTACTTTTTTTTAAAAAGAAGATATAAATCTTGCGAGTTTGAACTAAATATATATAATCAAAGTATCTTTTAATCTCATAAACATGTCAGGTAAAAAACTTGTATTAAAACGTTGTGAAAAAGATTATTTTTTTTTCATAAAACTTTGATGCAAGTTTTTTACCTGACATGTTTATGAGATTGAAGGTTATCTTAATCACATATCTTTAGTATAAACTCATAAAATTTAAAATTATTGTAATGCTAAATGCTCAAAAATATTGTGGATCACGATGAGACTTCTGATCCCAAACTCATTACGGAGGATTATGAGCTTCTGGTCGAGTTTTTGAAAAACTTTGTTGGACCCTCCCTAATCATTTGGGGTAGTCATATGTATAGCCTCACCATGATCCACAACATTTTTTGATATTTAGGAACAATTTTATATGAATTACGCGATTTTTTCAGTTATTCGTGTGTGTTAACCCATTAATATTTTAGTGAAATGACTTCCAGTTGATTTTTTTGAAAAAACCTTATGGGACCCTCCATAATGAGTTGGGGGCAGTACGTATAGTCACACCATTATCCACGACATATTTTTAGCATTTAGGGGTCAATTATAAAGAATTGGACGATTTTTTTAGTTTTTCGTGTGTGTGAGCCCATTATTTTTTGGTGATATGACTTTTGGTCGATTTTTTTTATAACCCTTTACGGGACCCTCCGTAATGATTTGGGGGAACAGTACGTATAGTCTCACCATGATCCACCACATGTTTTGACAGTTAGGGGCCATTTATCAGGAATTAAGCGATTTTCTATGTTTTGCGTCTATGTTAGCTATGAATATTTTGGTGATATGACCTCCACTCGGTTATATTGAAAAACCTTTACAGGACCCTACGTAATGAGTTGGGGGAGTAGTACATAAAGTATCACCGTGATCCACAACATATTTTTGGCATTTAGGGGCCATTATTTATCAAGAGTTAGACGATTTTCTCAGTTTTTCGTGTGTGTTAGCCCATGAATATATCGGTGATCTGGCTTCCGGTCAATTTTTTTTGGAAATACAAGTTAGATTTACCAATTCCAAAAGCTAGCTCACGCGGGGAGGATTGTTCAAGTCCATACAAGTAGACCATCGGTCCATTTCCCCAACTAATGTGACATTCTACTTCACTCTAACACCCCTTTCTCGCGCAAACTCAACTGAAACGTGGACTGAGAGCCCAAAGAAGGATAGACCTAGCTCTAATACCATGTAAAGATATGGTATCTGGACGTAATCCAACCTCAAACGTTAGCTCCATTGCCAACCAATGCAGGAACAATTTAAGCATGGACTGAAATCCCAAACAGAAACTCGAGAGAAAGTACTCCAAGAAGTAGATCATTAACAAAAACAGAACTACCTAAGAACAGTGATATAATAAGTGACAGTATCTTGATTCATACAATTTAAACATGAAAGCAAGTCATATAACAAGAACACTTGAACGAAAAAGGGCATACAGAGGAGGTAAATCGCGCGTAAATGAAGCTTATGATCTTAGATAGTAATGCTAAAATTATATGGACATGGTGGAATTGTCACCTCAACAGATCCTTCAAGCATTTGACAGACCTTCCTCAAAGTAGGCCTCGTAGACGGATCCTCTTGAATGCACCAAACACCAACCATCATGAGCCTCTCGAGCTGCTTCTTGTCCTTCAAAGCCTCGAAATCACTTTGCACTAGAGCTTCCGACTTTCCTTCTTGAAGGCAATCTAGAACCCAATCTGTAAGAATCGCCTCTGGCCCGTAGCTTTCCTCATTCTCATAGTTTTTCCGACAAGTGATGATCTCTAGTAGTAGTACACCAAAGCTGTAAACGTCTACCTTAACGGTGACTTGACTATTCCTAAACCATTCTGGTGCAACATAACCTGTTGTTCCTCTAATATTAGTAACCGTTCGACTCTGGTTAATCATCATCAGTTTAGACAATCCAAAATCTGATATTCGAGCAACGTGATGATCATCAAGGAGAATGTTTTGAGGCTTTATATCACAATGGATAATCTGTGTACTGCATTCTTCGTGGAGGTATGCAAGTCCCCTTGCAACCCCCATCGTGATATTTGTCCTCTGACTCCAAGTAGGTTTCAGATCACCAAATATGAAACTTGCAAGAGTTCCATTACTCATATACTCGTAGACCAACAAACGATGAGCTCCCTCGTTACAATATCCAAGCAGACGGACCAAATTCTTGTGATGAGTCTGACTAATCACATTTACTTCAGTTATGAA
>JAJOOS010017805.1:0-27186 GCA_029582725.1 Solanum chiquidenum | reverse complement strand
CCAATGCAAGTGTCTACGATCGTGCAATAGTATAATAACCCAACCAAGGGTTGGGGTCGAGTCCCAAGGGAGTGGTTTCGAGAATTAATAGAAAAATATAATTTAGCTCTAACTAGACGATTAAAAACATTGTAAATTAAAGGGGGACACAACACTGTCAATTAACAATTTGGGGGTTTTGTCACAAGTATAGCAAAAACAATAGAAATAACAAAGAAATCTATGAATGAGAGGGGATTCTTGGGATGTGATCGGAATACGAGTTAATCTAATTTGTTGGGTACACGCTTTCGATAGAGAATTTATAGAGTAATAGTGACTAGGCTAAGCTATACGTGGGAATAAATTCTCTCTCGAGAAACTTACCCCGTTTCAAATGGGTTCCTCTCGGATACCCACTTGCCGAATGAAGACCAGCCTACGCCTTATCACACTCACTCTCTCTAGATGAGTGTTAGGATATGGGACTAGGACTCACCCTCTCGGGGTGACCCTCATGTCGACCCACTCCTTAGGCCATCAATTTAGTAGTCTTGGTTTCACGACCTTTCTCTCGAGCAAGCCGAAAACACATAAATAAACTTGTATTTGCAACTACAAATTTATTAAATTCATCCACAACTACTAGACAAAATCACCATTAAACTACATCTAATCTATCAGCAAGCAAGACCCAACAACAATATTAACCCACATTCGCTAAATCACACCCCAAGAATTAGGGTTTTTAGCCACATATCAAGATATAGAAATTTATACCTAAATGAGCTTGGATTGAAGTGGGTATGAATATTTAAGTTTTGTTACAGGCCAAGAATGAAGAATCAAAGAAACCCAAGTCCAAACCCTTGGAGATGAAACCCTCTTCTTCATCAAGTTTCCAAAACCGTCTCAAACTCAGAGCAAAAATAAAATGTACTAAAAATTATATTAATTGTTCTATATTGAAAATATGATACTAAGATATAACTCTCAATGAGTATTTATAGTTTTCAAAAATCTATGTTGCGGCGGACCATTCGGCGATATTAGTCGGAATGGCCGGTCAACTCGCCGATTCGTTCTTTGGTGTAGTACATCACCGTGTTACACTATCATTTGACATCATCGTGCTCTGGTTTATTCGGCGACATAGTACTGCTTCGCGGAACTCCTCGGCAATGCGCCAACTGCTCCCTTTTTTTTGCCAATTTGATCCTTTCCTTCAATGCTCAGCACACTGGAACAAAATGCGAAGTGAGACCCTTCGGCGAATCGCCAAGTGGACTCGACGACCCTCATACCTCTTTCTTTTCATTTTTTTCAGCCCCTTTTCGTTCCTTTTTGCGACGTAGTGTCCATGCTTTCCTTCAAACATCAAATTCCCTGAAATTTAAGTGTTTTCGTCAAATATTGAGATAGAATAAGCATTTGAGGGCACACTTTCTATTAAAATATAGCCCTAAATGAGTCCAATTGGTGGACTCATCATAAGCCCCAAAAATGAAGCTTGAATAGTTACTTGGGTCGTGCAACGACGTTAACTAAGGTGCTTCTTCAGAGTCAACCCTAATTTTTAATTATTTAAGTTTAATTTTTAATAACAGGTGTTGATTGTGTAGGTTGAAAAGTGAAGTGTATTTAAAAATAGGTGGTTTGGTGAGCCAAGTGTCCAGTCGGCGACTCGACGAAGAGGTCGGCGAGCCCGACATGTACTGCCGTTGGACCCACAAATCCTGAAGTGGTAGTCTGTAAAACTCGGTGGGCCAATTTCTTAATCAGCGACCTGCCGAATAGGTTGGCGACCCACATTTTGTTTGTCGTTTGGACCCCCAAATTGATTGGTTGTCCTATAAAACTTAGCAAGATAAATTACCACTCGGCACATCGCCGAGTAGTTCGGTGTGCTCGACTAACACCGCCGAAAGGGCTGCGAACTAAATGGTTTTAAAAGGCCAAAAGGTATAGAATTTCAAAATAATTCATATTCTCTCATCTCTAACCCCGTACACTCTCACCCACGCTTTAGATTCTCCGTGCTTTACTATTTTGTTCACTTTTTATGTGTTATCTCATGCTCTGAATCGGATTACTTTGCCACCTCAATTTTTAAATTATCAATTCGGCATACAAGTTGGTTTTTCGAAACCCGCACCTTTGATTAGTGGTTGTACTCAAATTCTATTGGGAAATATGTGTTAATTTTTGTTGGGTAATTGTTTAAATCATATTTTAATATGTCGGATTGCCTGTTTTGTTTTCAAATTTGTGCCTAATTGCTTAAAAAAATGATTTCTCGTGTTTTATACGATTAAATTTTATGAATTTTTTTGGGAGTGATTACTTTATATTAGGTCTAGTCGGATGAAGTCTTAGTAACCCCAAATTGAGCCAGGTGATGAAATTTTTCCAATGAAGGAGCGTTTGACGTCATTCTTAAGGGCAAAAGTTGTCAAATGGCCAATTTTGGCCAAATCGACGGAAGTCTAAGTACTCTGAAGGAATGGGTCTGGTTTGAATCATGTGGTGTGTGTGGTTGATTTTGATTTTGGGGGCTGCCGGCTTGATTTTGGGAAACTGGATTGAAATTCGGCACGTTGGGCAGTTTGGCAAACTGGGTCGAGCTCGCCGAACGGGTCAGCGGTTTGCCAACGTCACCCTTTGATCACCCTTAATATCATAAGTTGGCTAAATTGAGTGTGTAACTTTCAGTAGGAAACCTGAGCTCGCTAACTGAAAACTCACCGAAAGGTTCCTTTGATCGCCCTTCTGCTCCCCTAACCCCTAAAACACACTGTAATTTTTGGCGCGCTAGTCCAAGCTCGCTGAGTGGTGTCGGCGATTCGCCAAATGTCCCTGAGCATTGCCAACATGCCTTATTTCTCAAAAACACATCAACCTGGTCCTTTCGATGAGCTTGATCTAGCTCAACTAAGTTACTCGGTGACTGGTTCGGCGAGTCTTTCTGCAACTTGGATTTTGAAATTTTCTTAAATGGTTAAAAAAAAATTTATATGATATGCAGATATGACCAGGACCAATTTAGATGAATGTAGCACGCCGCCTTGAAAATGAGCATAGGGTATTGTACTAAATGAGGGTGGTGTTGCTTCCACCAAATATGGAAAGAAAGCACCTCTGAAGGGTGGCAAGGGCAAGGGCAAAGCACTCGTAACTATGAGACCGGAGCTCAACTTCGGAAGTTATCGGGAGTCCTTCGATTCTCAGGATTTATTCTTCGAGCCTAGGGATGATCAATTAATACAGACTCACCAAGCAGAGATTTGTGCAAAGGCTCGTTAAGATCCATCTAGGATTCCCTAGTCTACCTCTTCTGCTTCAGATACAGTGCCATCTCTGGCACAAATGGTTGTTCCAGCGCCAGAAGTTCAGAGTCCTCATCTCGGGTTACTCATACGGTTAAAGGCCGAGGGATTTAAGACCATTCTAGAGGAGAAGATACTATCAACGATGGTGTGATTTACATGTACCCTCTTGTGCAGGACACACTCCGGTTCCATAGCTTTGATATATTCACGGGGCCCCGTCAGACATTCCGACCTGGGTCATAGAGTTATACACTACATATGGTGACTTAGTACCCCAGGGGAAGAAGATGGTTAGTGCCTTCAGACCTGTGGAGTTTGTAATGGTTCGAGGGAGCACAATGAGATGTAGTAGCGAAGATATCAACATTGTGCTTGACAGGGCTTCAGTCTTTGAGCACTAGTAACAGAGCATGATCACTACACGGACTTTGGATTACCTCAAGGGATGGTTAGCTCCCCTCATTTTTGACACCACCCCAAGGTGGATTAAGGTCGGAGCCCCTATTAAGAAGAAGGACTTGAATGTAGTAGCTCGGTATTGGTTTGGGTTCATCAGCAGCTCTATCATACCATCACATAATGAGTCCATCCTCTGCCACTCAAAGGAGGCTTTCCTCTGATCAATTATAGCCAAGAAGAGGTCGAACTAAGGGCTGATTATAGTGTAGGAGATGGCCATGAGGGCCAAATAGCGCCAAACGTCCCTCCCATTTCCATTACTTATTATAGAGTCGTGTCGGCGGGCTTGAGTTCCTCTTGACGAGAAGAGGGATATTGAGGTTACACCCATATCCTTTACCGACAATCGTCACATAGAGGCCGAGTACACACTGGATGAGGTGGATAGGAGGATAGAGCAGCTCTGGTGGATACATCCCCAGAGGTTGATGTTGATTCTATACCCGCATAGGAAGCTTTGCCTACTCCATCTTTCGGGTCTTCAGGGACATCTAGTTCCACTCATTCCCAGGCCCTAAGTTCTTCTATTGCCTCCCAGCCTACCAGAGTTACTTCAGGTACCACTACCTCGAGGACTCTAATCACTCAAGCCATTCTCCTTAAGATGGGGCACCTAGCCCATTCTGCCAATGTGCGGGCTTCCCGGATAGAGGCCGAGGTGACCTCAATGATTGAGCAAGCCATTTCAACTGTTTGACATCTCTTTGAACTTTTATTGATGCTCTCACGGTGAGAGGCGAGATTCGTTTGAGTGTGATGAGCCCTGAAGAGAAAGATGATGTTAGCGATGAAATGGAGAAGTCGACATGTCACCGAACAGTTTCGCAAAGTAGTACCATATTTCCCAACAACTCAAAACGCGATGATGTTGAAGGCTAAAGCATAAGGCGATGAAATCGACCAAAAGGCGAATCGCCGAGTGTATCGTCGATCCCGACTAACTGTGCCGAGTGATCCTTCGCAGCACAAATTTTCAAACACTATAAATACTTGTTGAAATTGTTAGCTTAGCATCAGTCATTCTATTATCGAATTTTTATAGTTTTTTAGAGTTCTTAGTTCTAAACGGTTTTTGGAGACTTTGTTCTTGAACCTTGAAGATTCAAAGGGTTTCAACTCCAAGAAATTGGATGTGGGTCTCAAAGATTCTTCACTCTTGACGTGTTTCAAGACTTAATTCTTCATACCCATTGATGGAAATTGAGATTGGTATAAATTTTTATCTCTTTTACATGTCTAGCTAGAACCCCAATTCTTGGGGTGTGATTATGTGAATATGGGTTAAATTAGCTTTTGGGTCTTACTTGTTGATGGTTTATTTGTTATTTAACTGTGATTTCGTTTAGTAGTTGTGTATGAACTTAATGGGATTGTAGTTGCAACTACGATTTCATCTTAGTGTTTTTGGCTTGCAAGAGAGAGAGGTCGTAAAACTAAGACCACTAAATTGATAACAAGTGGTATTGGGTCGACATGGGGTCAGCTCGAGAGAGTGAATCTTAGTCCTTTTCTGACACATTCAGCTCGAGAGAGTGAATGGGATAAGGCGGAGGCTGTGCTTAATGCGGCAACTCGGTGTTCGAGAGAAATTGAGTTAATTCGGGGTAAGTTGCTCGAGAGAGAATTTACCCCCACTATAGTCTGGCCTAGTCACAAATGTTCAACAATTTACTATCAAAATAATGTACTCGATAGTCTAGTTTATCCCGTATTCCTATCACATACCAAGAATCCTGTCTCCATATTTACATTTTTCATTATTTTTGTCTATTACTTGACTAACAACCCCCTTGGATAATTCACATTTGTGCCAAACCCTTTAATTTGTTATGTTTTCATTCGATAATGTTTTACAGACGATTAACTTTAGCATTTTCGCGCTTAACCATTAATTCTCAGGAACCACTCCCTTGGGACTCAACCCCAACCCATTCGGTTGGGTTCTATTACTATTGTACGATCGTAGACACTTGGAATTGGAAGTTGTGTCTTGATTACGCAAATATCACACACCTTAGGTATCTATTTTTGGGAGAAAATGAAACTTTACTAGAGATACTTTCCCCAAAATAAGTTGAATCACAGGTTGATCTGGCATTGAACATTTAAAAGTGAAGGAGGCATTATACCTCATTTTAACTCGAGGTCAAAACGGTGTACAACATATTGGTGATTCTTCTGCTATTTTAAAGAGTCACCACCTAATTATGTTAAAAGGTGTATCATGACACCTATTTTTCTAAACTTATGCTAAATTAAACTCCAATTAATGATCTACTTAACTTAATGTGATTCTAGGTATGAGTTATAGTTATCCTAAAGGAAAGGGTTCAACATCCTTTAAGAATAGTTAAAAAACGTATCAGCCACACTTAGGTTAAGTAAAATAGGAAGTGAATGCTAAAAGATTAAATCAACGTCAAATGAAATAACTTAGAAAAATTTGTTTGAGAGTTGAAATCAATAACACTTATTTTTTTTAAAAAAAAATCTTGTAAATATCTGTTCATTTGAAGCAGAAGACCAAAGGAAAAAAGGGGGTTTGCTATAAGTGAAAATAAAGACTATTTCTTTAGAACTCATATTTTTGTTTCAAAATAAATTCAAGTAGCAAAAAATATGAATTAGATCAACCTTTAAGTATTTTAACTTTGACATAGTCTTATCTGGAAAAAAAATTCAAATGCTTTCTGGGTGAAAGAAATAAAAAAAAAGGTTTTTAACAATATGATTTCAAACTCAAATTAAATTGTTCACAAGTAAAGTTAAACCCAATTATTTAACTTTTAAAACAACTCAAGAAGAAACTAGAATATAAACTAAAAAATAATCAGTGAAATGATACTAATTACCCAACTCTAAAGGTCAACTGTCTAAGACGGATAAGCTGAAATAATGTAAAACAAACAATCACATAAGAAAAAAATATTCAAAATGATTAATTAACCATAAATCAAGCTAAAATTTATGAGGTCATTCCTTCTTCTCCGTTATTGTATAGCTTCAACTCATATGCTTTTTAAGATGAGGTGAACTGAATGAGGAGTAAGACACGGATTCCAAATATAGCGGTGATATCGAGTCTCAATAGGAGACTTCTTGTGGCAGCGAGATTCTTTTATAAAGACTCCATTTGCTCCTAAGGTGTACATGTAAAGAAGGAGAACATAAGAATTAGAAAGGCAAATAACTGTTAGATGAGGCAAATCTACATTCACAGTTAGCCAGCTCGAACATAAGAACCTAATAGTAAGCACACAGAAAGCTAAACCAAACCATAAAATCATTTAAACACCTAACTAACAGATACATTCTTCAATAGCTATATGTTGATGAAAAAAAAGAAAATTCCTTTAACTAACATGTTTATGAGCATGCCGAGATAGTAAAAGGACATCTATTGTTATCAAGTTTTTAGTTCAATCAAGGGAGCTTCTGTGATCATTAAACTGATAACAATTACCATAACATATTAAATGAGGAAAGAAAACTTTCACATGGATAAAATATATAAACATATGAATTTATTTAGTATCTAGAGTGTACTTAGTTAACTGTGAAAAAGCTCTATTATTTTGTAAAATCATTGCCCATAAGAAAACTAAAGTTCAAACTTAATATTAACAACAAACTCTTCAAAAAACAAATTATTACTAAATCAGAGCTCCAAAGGGCGGTTTTGTTTCCAAATATTTTGATATGAACATTTAGTTTATAAACATCAACAAAAGGATAATTTTTATTTTTATCATTGTAACACTTCAATGACAGATTCAAGCACAAATAAGACTAGATTGCTTCTAAATACATGAGTTATACTAACAAATGTGGTGGGTTCGGTATACATTTCCCTTAGATATAAAAGTAAATAGATAATATGCATATGGCATACTTCTCTATATAAACACAATGATGTTGACACAAGGAGAAACACAAGAATAATGTCGGATTATCACCTTTTTGGAGCAGTGAACAAGGGTGTTGCAGACAAGCCACTCAAACCTCTGCTCTAGACTCCATCTAACAAAATATAATGAAGAACTAAAAATAGAACCTTTGGATGATGATGAGCAGCCGCTGAAAGACTCCTTTTAAAAAGATACAGAAATGTTAAAAGTGCAAAGCATGTAGTTTTTAGGTAATTTTTGGCCAGCATATCCAGAACCAAGATAAAATGGCTAAACGAGCCAATGTTTATAAAAAAAATATTGAATTTCTAAGATGAGCATTTGGGCGGGACTTTTTTGAGTTTCTAATTTTAAACTTGGTGAAAAAGATTCTTCAATTTTGAACTTTTAAGCCTTTTTCAGGCTTCATGTGATTGAGATGGACACAACACCAAAACGAAACAAGCAGCCTATGTCCGTAGTTGGTGAAGCTTGGAATTTTTTTATGAAAATAGAAGAAAGACGAAAGGGGCTGGGACTGTAGTTGATTTAAAACAATGAGGGGCATTTTGGTTAGTTAAGAGGTCGGATGGGTTTAGCGCTGAATTTGGTTTAAACATTTGGGCTAATTTAAGGTAAAATGGGTTGTGTCTTATGTGCAGAATATGGGCTGCGTTTAATGGTCTTTTTTCTTCTTTCTTTGTATTATTTTGGACTTCTAACTTAGGAAGTAATTGAATATATATTAAAATCAACATATCGATATTACGACTTTATTCTAATATAAAATATAAATACAACAATATGAATTTACATTTAATTTAATAAGTACAAAACTTTAAATAAGATGACGATAATTGAATATTTAAGAAAAGAGGTGTAAAAAGTGATGATATAATAAACATACAATTTTAGTATTAATTATAGAATAGAGACACAATTATAACAAAATAATGATAAATTGTTATCGTAGTAAGAATAGTTGTGAAAAAAGATAATTTAATACATTATTAATTTAGATGCTCGAAAATAATGAATTAGAAGAAAGGGGAGGGGGTCAAAATTTGGTGTCAACACGAAGAAAGTTATTGGGCAAAAGATATCTAATATTCATGTTATTAGTCATGCGTTATGTATGCACAAAATTTATATGGAGGAAGACCTAAAGATAAGTGCACAACATCAATATCGACTAAATCCATTTAAGAAAAAATTGGTAAGAAAAGAAGTGATCAAGTTGTTTGATGCCAAAATAGTGTACGCTATCTCCGATAGTAAATGGGTAAGTCTTGTGCACTGTGTATCAAATAAAACTGGTATACCACTAGTGAAGAATGAGTTGATTCCCACAAGAACTTTTACGAGATGGAGGATTTGTATGGATTATTAGAAATTGAATGATTCCACAAGAAAGGATCGATGTCCCGTCCCTTTCATTGATCAAATGCTTGACCGTTTAGCAGGATAGGAGTAATACTACCTTTTTGATGGGTATTCCTGTTATAATTAGATTGCGATTGCATCCGAGGATCAAGAAAAGACCACTTTCACTTGTCTTTATGTCATGTATGGTTTTAAGAGAATGTTATTTGGACTTTTCAATGCCCCAAACACTTTTTAGAGATATATGATGGCTATTATTCATGATATAGTGGAGGACTTTATAGAGGTATTTATAGAGGTCTGGCTCTCGGAGCTACTAGTAACCGTCATAACCACCGCGTGAGCTAACCATGATGTCTGATGTATACACCCCAATGAAGGACCCGATAAACCTTGCCAGGAGTATAAAAGGCATGACCGGCGTGATCACTAAAACTAATGCAACCAGAGGGGACCTATAAACCTATGGGGGTACGGAGTTCAGGACTATGAGGGTAACTGAACCCTAGGCTAACTCGGTGTTAAGCCAACTCCAAACTAGAAATGTGTACAATACAACATAACTAAAATACACTGGATAGCTCAATATTCTAACATGCTAATAGAAAATGCAACATTTAAGTACTGATAATGAATCATTTGAAATTTGAGGCATGTATATTTGTTTATCTGTCCTAGCTAGTATAATTAATGAACTAGACTAATCTAAACCACTAGGGTTTTGAGTTTCATTCAAGGAACTAAGAAACAATGTTACAAAAACATAATAATCTGAGTAACAACATTACAACAACTAAATCACAACAATTTTCTAAAGTTCAAGAAAACCTAGGTCTAAATAATATGTAGGGAATCAAGAATCTATATGAATTCTAGTGACCTAATTAGTTAAAGGAAACTAGTAATGAAATCCCACATACCCGGTGATGAAATCTAAAGAGAAATCCTTCGATTTTGGGGCCAAAACTTGAAGAAATCCTTTTGCATTCTAGGAGGGTTTTGGGTTACTTCTTTCTCCTCTTTTGCTCTAAATTTGATGAATTCTAGTGAATGAATCGCTTAGGGAAAGTTCTGACTAAGTCATTATGCTTAAACTGACCAAAACGATGTAGTTTAGGGATTAAATGACGTAGTTTAGGTGTCCAACGCATAGGGGAAAAGACCGAAATAACCCTAACTTCAAATTTGACGTGGCCATCGACGGGCCTGACTTGTGCAAAATGTGGCAAAAAGCATGATGGAAAGTGCCTTGTTGGCACAGATGTGTGTTCTAGTTGTGGTAAGAGTGGCCACATGAAGAGGGATTGTCCTATGCTAAAGGTTCAAGGTAGAGAGGGCAAGCAAGTCCCTCCAAGTTGCTCAAATTTCGATGCTCCCAAGAAGAATCCCTTCTATGCTCTCCAATCTAGAAGTGAACAAGAGGGTTCTTCGAACGTTGTCACCGGTATGTTGCCAATATTTTCCATTAATGTTTATGCATTATTAGATCCCGGTGCCATTTTATTTTTTGTTACCCCTTTAGTGGCTATGAAATTTGATGTAATCCACATAAAGTTAGAGGAACCTTTTTTGGTTTCTACTCCCATAGGTGACTCAATTTTTACTAGAAAGGTTTATAAGGATTGTCCTATTTCCTTGTCTCATAGAGTCTTTTTGGTTGATTTGGTAGAATTAGATATGTTGGACTTTGATGTCATATTGGGGATGGATTTGTTGCATGCTTGTTCTGCTTCCATTGATTGTAGAACAAGGGTTGTAAAGTTTAAATTTCCAAATGAGCCCATTTTAGAATGGAAGGGGGGAAACTCTATTCCTAGAGGTCATTTTGTCTCATACCTAAAAGATAGAAAAATGATTTCTAAGGGGTGTATCTATCATATTTTAAGAGTTAAGGACCTTGAGTCCGAGACTCCTCTTTTCAAGTCAGTCCCCGTAGTAAGGGATTTTCCAGATGTGTTTCCTAATGACTTACTCAGAATCCCTCCCGAACGGGAAATACACTTCGACATTAATCTTTTGCCGGATACACAACCCATATCTATTCCTCCATACCGTATGGCTCTGGCCAAATTGAAGGAATTGAAGGAACAACTCAAGGATTTGCTAGATAAATTTTTCATTCAACCAAGCATATCTCCATGGGGTGCCCTAGTACTGTTTGTGAAGAAGAAAGATGGTTCACTTCGAATGTATATAGACTACTGCCAATTAAACAAGGTCACCATAAAGAACAAGTACCCACTCCCTAGAATTTAGGTTTTGTTTGACCAACCTCCAAGGGGCAAGTTACTTTTCAAAGATTGACTTAAGGTCGGATTATCACCAACTTAAGGTGAGAGGGGTTGACATTCCTAAAACTGCCTTCCATACAAGATATGGTCACTATAGGTTCCTAGTCATGTCTTTTGGTCTAACAAATACCCCGACGACATTCATGGATCTTATATATAGGGTATTTAGACAATATCTTAATTTGTTTATGATCGTCTTTATTGAAGATATATTGATCTATTCGAAGAGTGAGGATGCTCATAAGAAGCATTTGAGGCTAGTGTTGCAAGTCCTCAAGGACAACCAACTTTATGCCAAATTTAGCAAGTGTGAGTTTTGGAATAATAATCTTATATAAAATGTGAATGTATTATGATGGAAAGTATATTCTCTCTTAATGCTCATGGAAGTTGATGATAGAATGTGAAGGGTTACTATAATGTAATGTTATATCTTGGTTTGGTAGACTTAGGTGCCCTCTCCATGATAAATGAAAGATATGCTGAATGTGATCTCTTGACTTGGTAGGCTTAGACATATTTCGCTTGAGTAATGAATATATCTTGACTTGGTAGTCTCTTCATAAATGAATGAATGAATGAATGAATGAATGTCTTGATTGGTAGACCTATTGTTGGTAGCCTTTGTATAAATGACTAATAAGGTATTTTAGACTATGACTTGAATCGGTAGACCTAAAGTTGGTGGCCCTTCGTAGTGAGTCTACAACCCTATGTGAATGTGAAACCTTAAAGCGGTAGACCTAATGGTGGTAGCCTCCTTGTTGTGTGAAATGATGAACCTAGAGATGGTAGACCTAATGGTGGTGACTCTCTCTAGGAAGATCAATGAGCTATGATTCATGTACCTTGAATGGTAGACCTATTGGTGGTGGACCTTCTTGGTAAAAGTACTGAGGGTCGGTAGGCCTAATGTTGGTGGCCCTCTCTAGTACACTAATGTAATGTGAATGAAATAATCTATGGTAATGTAGGCTAAGCACCGAGTGTATATGGTTAGATGGAAACTCTCCCAATGTTAGGTTAGAGTTCCAACGAACATCTTCCTATCCCATAACTATGTGCCCGCATAGGATATTAGCCAGTGAATCCAATGTGCATCCAAGTTAATACTACCGGTCTTCCTTCATTAAGGAGACTACCTCTTTTTGGTGTGGGAAAGACACTGGATTCCATGTCTAACTTGCATGGTCTATGTCTGTTAAACGCTTATTCTCAATATGTGAGATGTGAATTATAGTTTCTTGAGGAGTTCTATGATGTGTGGGTAGTAGTATGAGATGCTATCCATACATGGCACGAGTAGTCTTCAAGAGGGCTATAGTGAGTTGTCTAAGTCTTAATGACTAAATGTGTGAAAGTCCTTTAAATGCATGAATTTGTCCTAAATTAATCTAAACAAGAATGTTGACTTATGGTCTAAATGAAATGATGAATGAGTAGCTTATAGTAATGAAATGAGTTACTTAGCATGTTATGTTGAAATAGAGATGTTCTTGTCTATTGTACTCTTGTGGAATACCTTGGTGTGGTATGAAGAGGTAGTATGGGCTGCCACTTCATGTCTTACTTTAGGTGTGTCTTAGGGTATCTTTAGATGGAGATCCTAAGAGCATGAAATGACTTACTTGACGAATATGTTTATGTGTTGCATGTTGGTACTAGTTGAGCATAAGTACTTGTAATGTGAAGCATGATGAATGGTAAGTTCACTTTTGGTGACCTAAAGGTGGTGTGTTGGTGTGGGTGGTGGTATGGGACGCTATTCATACATTTCACTAGGTATAGCTTGAGGGTTACTTGAGGTGGAGACTCCAAGTGAAGGTAAAGGTTTATATGTGACTTTGTTCGAATGTGAATTATGTGACTTTGTATGTTGGTTGTGACTTGTATTATGCCTCTTGTATCAATGTTCATGAAGATTTACAAAAATGGCATAAAAGCATGACTTTCAACTCAAATGTCCCTTTTCAAGCATGTTTTTGCATGGTCATCATACTTAGTACATCTAATGTGCTAACCCCATTCTTTTCCCTTTTACCAAAGTGTAAGCTTTGGAGATGTTGGTGTTCTATGCTTGAAAGATAGGCTTCTAAGGTGCTTGAAGATGACGACTTGCTGAGTCCTTATAGTTTCGAGGGAAAGATCCATTATCTTCTTTTTTGTGTCTTTAGTTTATGTTAAATCTTTTGTATGGGCTAAGTTCCAATGTTGTATTCGAAGTATTAGATGGTTTGAGACATAGTCTAAAATGTCTAAAAAGTCTTCCGCTTGCTATTTAATGAAAATGTCTTCGATTGTAAAGAATGTTTTTAATTGTTCTCTATTTTCAAGTATCTTATGCAATGAATGAGCTATGAGGCTTGGATAAGACCCCTTCCGGGTCGAGTACGTCGTGTTCCGACTAGGGGGTGCTCTGGGATCGTGACACCGGTGAGTATGGGTCGACATGAGGTTCAGCTCGAGAGAGTGAACCCTAGTCCTTTTCTGACAAACTCAACTCGAGAGAGTGAGTGGGCTAAGTCGGAGGATATTCTTCATGCGGCAACTCAGTGTTCGAGAGAAATCGAGTTTATTCGGGGTAAGTTGCCCGAGAGAGAATTTACTCCACTATAGTCTAGCCTAGTCACAAATATTCAACGAATTTACTATCAAAAACATGTATCCAATGATATAGTTTAACCCGTATTCCTATCACATCCCAAGAATCCCATCTTCTTGATTAGTACTCTTTCTATTTTCGCTTATTTTTGCTTACTTGTTACAAAACCCATAGTTAATTTACAGTCTTCTGTAACCCCTTAGATTTAACATGTTTGTATTCGATATTGTTTTTAGCTATGACTAATTATAATTGAATTTTCTTTTTTCTATCAATTCTGAAAACCAATCGCTTGGGACTCGACCCCAACCCTTGGTTGGATTAATTTACTATTGTAGGATCGTAGACACTTGCATTGGAAGTTGTGTCTTGATTACGCAAACATCAAACATGCCTTAGCATGTAAAGGCAAGGCATGGAGGGCTTTTCCATGGCCTCAAGACCACGACCTCCTCCGCGGCTCGTGGTCATCACCACAGACCGTGGGAGCTCTCGTGGTCATACCTTGGCCTCAAGGGTGGTTGACACATTTTAGGAGGCTACTGCCTCAGCTCCACGGGCAGTAACATGGTCCTTGGTCATCACCATAGTCCGTGGAGTGGGGCGTAATACCTGGGCGGGGTCACTTCAGTGAAGGGTTTTAGTGACTTTTCCTTTTTAGTCCAAATTAAGTGGGGGTGTTTTGGGTATTTTAGGGGTTGTATATATATTGTTTTTAAGTAAAAATGTACTAGATTTGGTCATTATTCACAAACACCCAATTGAAATAAAAAAATCTCCCAGTTCTCTCTAAAATCCTCTCTCTAAACTCAAGAAGAAGAAGAAGACATTGGAGCTAGGGTTGCTAGAGTTTGAAGGTTCTTCCCTAAATTTTTGGAGCTTCTTAGTTGAGGTATGGTTGCTTTTCATCCTGGGTAGTTTCCACCCAAGGAGCCCTGTCAAATATGTTTTTTTAAGATCACAAATTCCCCAATCTAGGGTTTTCACTCTTCAACATGGGTCTTCTTCCAAAACGAATTTTATTTATTTATTATGGTTAATTGTTTTTGGTTATGGTGGATTATGTGTAGAATGATGAAGAATTGTTTTTGTTCACTCAAAATTCCCCATGGACCCATGTCCTCCCCAAATTGATAAATCATGGATGAATGTAATGGGTTGGTTTAGATTATGAATATGTCAATTGATTATGGTTATGTTAATTATGCTATTATATCATGAATTCCTCCTCTATTATGTAGTAATTGTATATAGTTGGGTTGAGTGTGATTCCAAGACCCTTGAAGGGCAAAGGTATGAAGGTTATGTCTCTTTATGGGAATTGTGTATGAGATTGTGAATTACTTAGATAGTAAAGATTCTATATCTATTGTGTTGTTGTGATGTGGATGACAAGATCCTTCAACCCTATACCCCATACACTTGGTTATGCATGAAGTATGTATGTATGTTAAGGTATGATTGTTGTGTTGATTGACGGGATGTTTCTCATGATCACAATACGACTTCAATGTGAAAGGTGTACTCACATGCTAGTGTTTCTAAAGTGAAAGGAGCATTCTCACTTAAGGAAACTATGAGCAATTATGATGATATTTTGGCATGAGTGCCTAATGAGTGTTGTTATAAACTTAAGTAAAGGCTAATTATGACTCATGAAGGGAATAATGCATAGCATCGACAGGACATAAAAGTGAGATGGGGGCTTTTACGTTTAGCAAGTTCAGCTTCCCAATGTTTGATGTGTCATGAGATGGAAACCTTTTACGTTTAGGAAGTTCGGGTTTCTAGTAGCAATCTCCTTGTCCCACAACTATGTGCCCACATAGGTTTTAGCTAGTGGATCCACCTAGAAGCAATTATGTTAGTTCTACCTTAGGCAAGTAGAACACCTCTTTTCAGTGTGGGGGTAGAACACTGGATTCCATATAACTCACATGGTCTATGTTTGTTATTGCAAGTTTTCCCTTAATAATATTAATATGAACTATGGTAAGGACATGGACTTTAACTAGGACTTGTTAAGGGGTACTACTTAGTGTGAGTGGGGGTATGGGACTTCACTTGTACATTGCACAAGTAGACTCTAAGAGGGGTTTTGGTAAGGTTATCTTATGATTATGGTGACTTATGAACTATGTATGAATGGTATGAATATGAATGTCTTCACTTTTTATGTATGTTGGTTATAAATATGGTAAGATGAAGTATGTATATTGTAGGTGGCCTAAAAGTGATACTTGGCATTTGGTGGGGTTATGGGATCTTACCTTTGCGTTGCACTAGTGTGGCTTTGGGTTGCTTGTATGTTGGATTGACTTGTGTTTCGTTATGAATGTGCATAATGGTTTATAAACTTGATGAAATGCATGATTTCAACTAAATGTCCCTTTTGTGTATATTTTAAGGATTTTGTGCATGGCATCCATACTTAGTACAATTAATTTTGCTAACCCATATTTTCTCCCTTTTACTATGTATGTAGGTTCGGGCCATTGGTACTACTACTTTCTTCAAGGTGAAGCTTGGGTTGACTATTCCCCCGGCTTGTTGAGTCCCCAAGTTTGAGGACAAGTTGCTATTTATTCTAGTTTCTAGTTTACTTTCTATGTTTAAGACTATATTGTATTTCCTATATTTGGAGACTTTATTGATGTAAGGGTTTAGACCCTATTTGTACTCTTATGTTTAGATGGTGATTGAGACAAGTCTAGTTACTATTTTCCTTATATGAAGAAGTTGACTTGGATTGTAAAAGTTTTTAATTTTTCCATATTTTCTATATGTCTTTATGTGATGATGAATGCTAAGGGCTTGTATGCGACTCTTTCGGGGTCAATTACACCGTGTTACTTCTAGGGGATAGCCCGGGTCGTGACAAATATCAAGTAATTAAATCAAGAGAATCGTTTTTGAAAAGGAATCCATGACTTCGAGTAAAACCCTAACTTTTGGGGAAATTACTATCTTTGAAATTGAGTTTGGAGGGACTCCATGGATGAAAACTATCCATGGATGAAGAAGTACCATACTTTAGTTATGATTCTGTAAAGAAATTGAGTGAAAGAGACTTGTTTCTTCAGGCCCTAGCTTCAACTCTCCTCTTCTTCTTCCTAGAGTTCTAGAGGGAGAAATTTTGAGAGAAGATGAACTTTTTGGGATTTGATTTGGGTGTTGTGAAAATATGACTTAGTTTAGGTGAATTTGACTTAAAATTACTTATATAGTAACCCTAAAATTACATAAAACGACCTCACTTTGATAGGAATTAAAATGGAATTACCCAAAATACCCCTCACTTTAAGTGAGCTGCCAAGGACCATGTGGGGATCCACGATCTGTGGTCCCATCCGTGGTCTTGCGGCATTTGCATGGAAACAATTACCTTTAGCTCACAAGCCCAAGGCATCTTCACAAGGGGTTCCACAAGCCTTGGCGCAAGCCACGAGCCGTGGTCCCTCTCGTGGACCTTGAGGCAGTGGCTAGGCCAAGCCACTCTCCATGGCCCTTCCGCTAAGGCAAGTTCAAGACCACTCCCACGAGCCTTCTTAAACTTCACGACTCGTGAAGTGGCTCGTATGGAGGGGTCACTTTTGAGGCAGCCTAAGGAGGCTACTGCCTCCAACTCCATGAGTGGCACCACGACTCGTGGTGTCCACTACGGGTCGTGAGGACCCTCGTGGTCCTGGTGGGCAGTGCCTTGGCCAAAATGGGCAGCCTTGGACCCTTGGCCCATTTTCCTTGGCCCTGGACCTTCTCCTTTGACGTTAACCCTCACATTTTTGCTCTAGCTTTTGAGTTGTTACAATATCTCTCCCTTGGGTACATTCATCCTCTAACGGCGATCTAGACACCTTAAGGAAGTAAAGACTCAAGACTAGCAGCCCATTATGCATGCAATATCGAAATAATGCACAATTCAAAGGAGGAAACATTTACTCCAACTCAAACATAATCAATGCATCATAAGGAAGTAGGAACTACATCTAACAACCCATTATGCATGAAACTCAACATTTCTCATATTCATAGAAGGAACTACCTTGTCCAACTAAAATCATGCTCAACACAACATCACGGAGCCAATATGCAATTACTGTCAAAAGCAGACAAAATCATGTTCATTAACTGATCTCACGAAGACAAAAAAAAGGCAATGCATACTAAATGCACAACAACATGAGGAACATAAATCAAGATAACTCCTTTTCTAAATAAGCATGAATTTCATCAAGAACATGCATATCATAAGGAAATCATGGAAAGTCTCATATAAAACACATGACTCCCAAAACACTAAAACTCAAAAGGAATTACTTACCTAAAGCTTGAATAGGAGTAGAAGGAAAGAGATGAGGGTATGAGGACTTCATATCGAACTCGGCCTCCCAAGTAGCCACAAAACCTTAACGAAAGCTATTTCCTTTTTTCCCAATCTCTTGACTTGTCGGTGAAGGATCTCTACTAGAACCTCTTCATAGGAAAGGCTTTCATCAACTCCCAACCCTTCTAAGGGAATAATGGATACCGGATGTCCAATACACTTCTTCAGCATAGAAACATGAATTACGGATGAACCAGAGCCAACTCATTTGGCAAATCCAACTAATAAGCAACCTTCTCTATATGCTTTATGTTTTATATGGTCCTACATATCGAGGACTAAGTTTCCATTTCTTGCCAAACTTCATCACACCCTTCATGGGCGAGATTTTCAAATAGACCCAATCATTAACTTCAAATTCTAGGTCCCTTGTTCTCACATCGGCATAAG
This sequence comes from Solanum chiquidenum, assembly GCA_029582725.1. Classification (NCBI taxonomy): domain Eukaryota; kingdom Viridiplantae; phylum Streptophyta; class Magnoliopsida; order Solanales; family Solanaceae; genus Solanum; species Solanum chiquidenum. The sequence goes on along the minus strand of JAJOOS010017805.1, from coordinate 8,482 downwards.
ACTTTTGCCGACTTTGGGCCGTTCTAAACCTCTCTCTAATGAGCCGAACTTTTTCAATAGCTTCATAAACCGATTCAGGACCAATAAGAGAAATTTTTCCAACCTCAAACCAACCAACCGGGGACCTACATCTCTTACCATATAAGTCTTCAAATGAGCCATACCGATACTAGAATGAACACTATTATTATAGGCAAACTCTATTAAAGGTAAGTGTTAATCCAAATTACCTTTGAAATCTATAACACATGCCCTCAACATATCATAATGTTTGGATGGTACACACCGCTTGCCCATTGGTTTAGGGAAGAAAATTCGTGCTAAGCTTGACCTTAGTACCAAGCCCTCTTTGGAATGACTTCCAAAAGTGTGAAGTAAATTGAGTAGCTTGATACAAAATTATAGCTAAAGGAACTTCATGTTACTTAACTATCTCTTTTATATACAACTTGGCATAGTCTTCCACCATATGAGAAACCTTGACGGGAATAAACTGGGCTTATTTTGTCATCCTATCTATAATGACCAAAATAGAATCGTGTTGCCTTCGAGTGCGAGGCAAACCAACAATAAAGTCCATATTAACATCTTCCCACTTCCAAGTAGGAATAGGTATTTTTTGTGACAAGCCTCCGGCCTTTGGTGCTCAACCTTAACTTGTTGAAAATTAGGACATTTGGCTACAAATCCCGCAATATCTCTATTCATACCATTCCACCAATAGACTTCCCTTAGATCACCGTATATCTTGGTGGATCCTGGATTAATAGAATACCAAGAACTATGAACCTCCTAAAAAAATTGGTCCCTCAACCCATCAATAATTGGAACACATAATCGACCTTGGTACCTATGTACCACATCTGCCCCTTGGGAGAAAGCGTCAACGGACTTCTTGAGTACCGACTCTTTCAACTCAACTAATAAAGGATCAAGTTCTTTCTTAGACTTCACATCCATCACAAAGGACGATTCAGACCCATTATGAACCATGCCACTACCCTTGGTGGTATCCACTAGTTGAACACATCGCTGAGCCAACCTATGCACATCACGAACAAACTCTTACTTTTCATCATCTATATGATTCACACTACACATCTACAACCTACTAAGAGCATTCTCTACCACATTAGCTTTGCCTGGGTGATAAAGGACACTCATGTCATAACCCTTAAATAATTCTAACCACCATCGTTGGTGAAGATTCAAGTCCTTTTGACCAAACACATATTGAAGACTCTTGTGATCGGTGAAAACATCCACATGGACCCATACAAATAATTCCTCCATATTTTCAAGGAAAATACAACCGCCGCTAAAGGAATCACAATACACCACAAAACCATTCGTACCCTCCGGTAAGGTTAGCACAAGAGCGGAAGTAAGTATATATTTCAATTCTTGGAAAAAAAATTCACAATCATTCGACCACTCAAATTTAGCTTTATTCTGAGTCAAAGTCGTCAGTGGAGAAGCAATGGAGGACAAACCCTCAACCAACCTCCTACAGTAATACGGCCAAACCCAAAAAGCTCCTAATGTCGGAAGGAGTTAGAGATCTAGGCCAACTCTTGACCACATCCGTCTTCTTAGGATCTACATGAATACCCTCACTTTACACAATTGGTAAATTTTGCAAAAAGTTGTTGGTCCTTAAGAACTTGCAACACAATCCTCAAATGGTCCACATGTTCATTCTCACTGCTCGAATAGATCAAGATATCATCGATAAACACAATCACAAACATGTCTAGGTATTGCCTAAACACTCTATTCATCAAACCCATAAATGCCACCGGGGCATTTGTCAACCAAACGGTATAACCATAAACTCATAGTGACCATACCGGGTCATAAAGGCTATCTTTGGAATATAAACCCCTCTCACCCTTAATTTGTGATAACCTGAACGAAGATCAATTTTTGGAGAAATAGCTAGCCCCTAGATTTTGATCAAACAAGTCATCAATTCTCGGAAGGTGATATTTATTCTTAAGGGTCACTTCGTTCAACCGAAGATACTCAATGCACATTCTAAGAGACTCATCCTTCTTTCTAACAAAAAACACCAGAGCATCCCATGGAGAGATACTCAATCGAATAAAACCCTGATCTAGCAAATCATTTAATTGCTCTTTCAACTCGATCGGAGCCATTTTATAAATACGAATAGAGACAGATTGCGTATCCGATAAAAGATCAATGCCAAAATCTATTTCCCGCTCGGGAGGAATACTAGGTAACTTATCGGGAAAAATTTCCTCAAACTCATTCACCACCAGAACCGACTCTAGAGAAGGGGTTTCAGATTCAACATCCATCACCCTAACAAGATGGTAAATAGACCCTTTGGATATCATTTTCCTAGCTTTAGGACTAGAAACAAATTGACCTTTAGGAATTGAATTCCCCCCATCTCTAAAATAGGATCATTGGGAAATTGTAATTTAACCACATGATTCCTACAATCTATAGAGGCATAACATGCATGCACCCAATCCATACCCAAAATCACATCAAAGTCCAACATGTCTAACTCTACCTAATCCACCAAAGTAAGTCTATGGACAAGGAAATGGGATAACTCCTATAAAAACTTTTAGCCACCACCGAGTCACCAACCGGAGTAGAAACTGAAAAAGGTTCTACTAACACTTCACGGAGTATTTCAAACTTCATGGCCACAAAAAGTATCACAAAGGTCAAAGTAGAACCAGGATCTAACAAAGAATATACATAAATAGATAAGACTTTTAACATACCGGTCACCACAACCAGGGAGCTATCATGGTCACCTCTGGATTCAAAAGTGTAAAAGCAATTTTGCTTTTGAGAATTGGAGTTTAAACCGCTTGGAGGAGCTTGTTAATCTCCCCTTCCCTTAGTTTGAGCATTGGACAATATCATCTTGTGGACAACCTTGTCACAACTAAAACACCTATAGGTACCAAAAAGATACTTGCCATCATGCTTTCTACCACATTTTGCACAATTATGCCTAGCAACATAAGAACCACCACTATTACCTCCTTGAAGTTTAGGGTTGGAAACCCTATCCATGTTGACTGTTGCAGAACGAGAGGAGCCTGTGTTGGAGAACCCTTGTTTAAACCTTGGTCGACCTTGTCCATCATACCTAGTATTGGAGAAGATCCCATCATCGGTTCTAGCTCTTTTCACCCCCCAATTATTTTTCTTAAGTTTGGACTCCTCAATTTGTTGAGTATATACCATGAGCCTTGAGATGTCAATGTCATGATGCAGCATTGATGTACAACATTCTTCTTGAACCAAGTAAGACACACCCGTCAAAAACCTAATCATCTCATCCCTCGGATCCGCCATCATAGATGTTGCATATTTGGATAGTTGGGTGAATTTCAAGCCATACTTCTAAATTCTCATGCTACATTGCCTAAGGTTAATGAATTATTCCACCTTAGCTCCCCTCAACTCTAACAGAAAGAATCTATCAAGGAATGTTGATTTAAACACTTCCCACTCAATGGGACCCGCTCATACCAACCTATTTCTCTTCAATTGGTAAGTGGCTAACTCTGCATTCTCTACCGAAGTCACCCCCATGAAATCAAGAATTTTGTAGACCTCTTCCATAAATTCTTGAGGGTCCTCCCCCACTTTGGAGCCATGAAATTCGGGAGGGTTCAGTCTAGCGAAATTCCTAACCCTTGAAGTGGGCAAATTCACATTAGGATTCACATGAGTCACAACATCCCTATTGTCTTGAGCCGCCAAATCTCGGGCCAACATTTGGAAAGACGTCCTAACCTCTTCATTTGACATAGCCGAAGGATCAATCAGTGTTTTGTTACTTTAAGGAGCTTGATTACCTTGAGAAGTTTCTTGATTCACATTTTCCTCTCCCATCCTGCTAGCATTAGCCCTTCGTGTAGTCATTTCCAGAAGGCACAAGAGAAGGATTAGGAGAGGGAATTTTATAGAGTTAAACTCTAAGGCACGATTCAAGAATAATAAAATAAGTGACATTTCCTAAACAACTTATAGCCTCTCATTCATAAATGTGGCACCCTTCACATTTATGAACAAGACTCCACTAGACGTAGCTTATGAGACAACATCATAGAATCATTCTAATCATTTTGCTTTGATTACCAAGTTTGTAATGACCCAAGGGTACCTCCTAGACGTAACATGGCGTATTAGACCCTGAAAGGCCTAACACAAGCCACTTAGCATATCACAACATAAAGTAATTAGAAATGATTCAGAAATTTAGAAATTTTCTTTACAATCAAAGTCTTTTATAAAAGCAAGCAGAAGTCTAGACTTGTCTGAATATATTCATCTATTACAATAGTTCAAATGAAAAGGGACATAGCCCATACAACAGTCCAAAAATAAAATTATAGAAATGAAACTCAAAGTGAATCTCCTGTCCTTGAATCATGAGGAGTCACCACAAGCAAGGAGAATAGTCGAATCCAAGCTTGAATGAAATGATCACCGCCTTAAGAACCGAACCCTACATTTGGGGAAAATGTAGGAAAATATGGGTTAGTACAAAAATTGCACCAAGTATGACAGTCATGCACAAAATCATGAAAACATGCTAAAAGGGACATTTTAGTTGAATGCATGTCATTTACTAGTGTAAAGCATCATTTGAACATAATTGAAAAACATAAATCATAAGCATACTCATTGCATAAATCATCACATAATAAAAGAACCATACCATGAGTATCCTCAAAGCATACTTGTGCAATACACGAATAGGATCCAATAATCCTACCCATGCTAGGTAAGGCTCATTGAGTAACGATAGTTCATATTTCATAATCTTATAATATTGGGAATAAGCCTTAACCGACATAGACCATGTGAGAAAACATGTAATCCGGTGTCTACCCCACACCAAAAAGGGGTTGTTCTACCTGCCTAAGGTAGAACCATACTCTTAGCTTAGGTGGATCAACTAGCTAAATACCTATGTGGAAACATAGTTATGAGATAATGAGATTGCTACTAGAAACCCGGACTCTACTAAGGTAGAAAGAAGCCATTTGGAAAGACGGACTCAACTAGTGTAGAAGCTTTTATCTCATATTCATATCCACTCGGTGCTAGGAATTAATTCGGATAGATTACATATTAAGTCTTGACACTCAATCCAACATAACTAATACTAAAGCTCATAGATTCAATAGGTTAGACTAGTCTTCCAACCATAGAATCACTATATGTCACAAAGCTTTCACATCATATAATATTCATACATATGTGTGTACATGAGGATAATAATCCAATAAACACAATAACTAGATTATAGTCATATTCACTTTACTCTCAAAGTGATCTAAAAACATATACATAAACCTCATAAACATGCATAATTCTCATTCTTTTACCCCTCAAGGACCGTAGATCACATTCAATCAGCATATATAGAATTAATACATTAGACATGGATGATAACATGATTCAATTACTACAATCACTTTAAACATAATCTCATAATACTTTTCCTCCTACAATTCACCCACATCACAAGGTCACAAATTGGGAATATAGGGGTTTCATGGATTCTTGGGAGATTTCATCATTAAACTATAATAAATCAAAAATTCGATCATAATATCAAGTAATTAAATCAGGAGAATCATTTTTTAAAAGGAATCCATGACTTGGAATAAAACCCTAACTTTTGGGGAAATTACTATCTTTGAAATTGAGTTTGGAGGGACTCCATGGATGAAGAACTACCATACCTTAGTTATGATTCTCCAAAGAAATTGAGTGAAAATAATTGTTTCTTCAAGCCCTATATTCATCTTTCCTCTTCTAATTCCTTGAGTTCTAGAGAGAGAAATTTTGAGAAAAGATTAACTTTTTGGGATTTGATTAGGGTGTTGTGAAAATATGACTTATTTTAGGTGAATTTGACTTAAAAATGACTTATATAGTGACCCTAAACTTACCCAAAATGACGTCACATTGATAGGACCTAAAATGGAATTACCCAAAATGCCCCTCACTTTAAGTGAGTTGTCAGGGACGACGTGGGGCTTAACGAGCCGTGGTCCCATCCCTGTTTTGAGGCAGTGCCATGGAAACAATTGCCTTTAGCTCAAAAGCCAAAGGAATCTTAATGAGGGGCTCCACTAGTCGTGGAGCAAGCCACGAGCCTTGGTCCCTCTCGTTGACCTTGAGGCAGTGGCTAGGCCAAGACACACTCCCTGTCCCTTCCACTAAGGCAAGTTCAAGACCACTCCCACGAGCCGTCTAAGGCTTCACGAGCCGTGAAGTGGCTCGTGTGAAGGGGTCACTTTTGAGGCAGCCTAAGGAGGCTACATTATCCATCTCCACGAGTGGCACCACAACTTGTAGTGTCCACTATGGGTAGTAAGGACCCTCATGGTCTTGATGGGCAGTGCCTTAGCTAAATTTGCCCCCTTGGCTTGGCCCTTTCCCATTTTCCTTGGCCCTTGACCTTGTCCCTTGACGTTAACCCTCACATTTTAGCTCTAGTTTAGCCTACTAGTTTCCAAGGTGTTACACCCTCATAGACCCAAAACTACGTGGTCTTGTAGGTTTATAAGTCCCTATGTGGGCATCAATTTTAGTGATCACACTAGTCATGCATGTATACCCCTTTCAAGGTATATCGGGCCCTTCAATGAGGTGTATACATCAGACATGATGATTATCTTACGTGGTGGTTATGTCGGTTACTAGTAGGTCCCACAATCAGACTCTAGTGCATTCGACCAGGTTTCCAATTATATTTCATTATTCAGTTTCAGCATGTTATGTACTTGGTAATTGCATCCAATTTTGTTCATATTTAGTATATTTCAGTATCTTCATCATGTTCCGATTATATCATTACTCAATATGTTTTTTTAGTTATAAGTGTGTTCAGCTTTATCCTATCATGCATGCTTAGTAACTTTCAAGTACTGACGCATACTCTATGCTACATCTTTGTGTGATGTAGGTTCAGGTCCACATAATTCAGATCACGTGTAGATCGGTTCCCGATCCGCATTCAATAGCATCAGTGGTGAGTCCTCATACTTTGAGGACAATAGACATATTTTCTATTTAAGTGTTTCATTTTAGTTTCAAGTTTTTACTAGAGTAAGATGGGGGCATGTCCCAGCATCTCTAGTCAGTTAGAGGCTTATTTCAGATATAGACATATTAAGCTTTAGTATTTTGTGTTATAGTCTAGTATCATTAACTCTTATTCAGTATTTATATATTCACACCAATATTGGTTATTCCCCATCATTCAATTATTTCATTAATTATCTTCCGCATTAGTTATCTTTTCATATATATATTTATTTTGCTTATGATATGATAACTCAGGGTCAACTTGGGGTCACTCGTGATCCTAGGTGTCATGTTTACATCTAGGGGTAGCCACAAGGCGTGACAAACTTGGTATCAGAGCATTAAGTTTATGAGTCCAAGGATATCTAAGAAAGCTGCACTACGTATATTATATTTTATGGGTCTGAAGTGCAACACATCTAATGAGAGGGAGGATACAAAATATTTTAGGAAAAACATCACTTTCTTGTTATTCTTAACGTTTGTGGGTATGATCTCTTTTCTAATTCGATGTTATGTGTTTCAGATCATGCCTCCTCGTAGAGCTTATACAAGGAATGGTAATTCCAAGAACGCTCACACAGTTCCTCCAATCCTAGACCATGATGTTTCAAAAGCAGAATTACGGAACGCTATCCCACTTTTGGCTCATAATGTAGCAAACTAGAACAATCCGCAAATGAAGTTCTTATAAATACCAGTGGTGGATCAATGACAACTAGGGTCTGAGATTTTTTAGGATGAATCCACATGAGTTTCTAAGGTTGCAGGTTAGTTAAGACCCCCAAAACATCATTGATGATGTCAAGAAAATCTTTTGAGTGATGCACGTGACTTGAAATAATGGGGTAGAGTGGGCGTCCTACAAGCTTAAGGATATGGAAAACATCTGGTTCACGTAGTTGAAGGAGAATAATGGTGAGAATGCAGCTCTTGTGTCTTGGTGTATTTTACTGGAGCTTTTCTCGATAGGTTCTTCACAAGGGAGTTGAGGGAGGCTAAGGATTTGGAATTTATGAATTTGTGACAGGGTTCAATGTCAGTCCAATAGTACGGACTTAAGTTCACCCAGCTCGCTACGTATTCTCCACATATTGTTTCCTTTCACAGGGCACAAATGAGTTAGTTCCTATTTGGTGTATCCGACTTATTGAAGACAAGGTGCAGAATTGGTATGTTGTTAGAAGATATGAATATCTCTAGGCTCATGACTAATGCTCACTAGATTGAAGAAGATAAGGTAAGATAAATGGCTAAGGACAACAAAACATTGTAGAATAAGGAACTATGAGTACTCTCAGTAGAAATTGGGTGGTGGAAATTGCTCGTAGTTTCAGCAACGTTCTTCAGCTCTAGCACCTTCATAAGATAGTGCTCC
>JAJOOS010017804.1:0-20474 GCA_029582725.1 Solanum chiquidenum | reverse complement strand
AATTAACTAACCATTTTAGCACTATCTTGTTGAACTAAGCTTTTTCCTACACGATTTAACCGACCTTTGAGTCATTACTACGATAACAACCAGTCGTAATTAAGGTTCAACATGAGCTTGGTGTTTAAGGTTGTAAGCAGGTAGATCATTTCCCGTATGTGAACAAATGATGTACTTTTATTTGACGCACTGGTACTGATTTGAGAATGTAGAATTCCTACTCGTTCGTGTGTTATCTATTTCACTGATCTGGGAATTTGAAAGCTGTTTCCATAGAGGTATACTGAACTTGTCCTGTTCGATACTTCTCAAACGATGTCCCTTGGTTATAATCTCTTTCTCCGTAATGTTATAAACCATTGGGGTTAATTGTACCTACAGAGTGGAAAGCAAATCAAAACCGATACTTCGATGTTATTCATTTTGGTTTCTGTGTGACTTGGTTTAGAATTCGAGGGAAATGATTAGTGTATAGCTTAGTAAGTTGATATTCATCATTGGTCAATTGATCGTGAAAGTACTGTCTCAGCATGAAAGATTATTTTCTCTTGTTCGAAAAATCATGTACTTTGTTGTACATATGCAGGTGAATCAACTAACGACGACCATCCATTGATTTAACACTCCCTGTTGTTTTACCAAAGTCTAAATCCGTACCCGACTTATCTCCAAGCAACATGAAGCCTCCAAATTTCAATCTTGAATCAGAAGACGAGTCCGAGGTCAGCAACTGCCAAGTGGGTTCAAACATATCCGTCCAAGAAATTCATCCTGGTCCTTCCCTTAATCTTCAGCAGGAATCAGTTCCTGTTACTCTTGACTTGACTCTTGGCTTCAACAGCAGTGACTCCGAGTTGAAAGCCAACGGAGAGGCAAGTGACGAAGTAGTACCCCATCTTCCAACGGCAGCATTATCCAGAGTTTTCTCGTGCAATTTCTGCAGGCGCAAGTTTTACAGCTCCCAGGCATTGGGCGGACACCAGAACGCACATAAGAGGGAGAGGACTTTAGCTAAGAGAGCAATGCGGATGGGAATGTTATCGGACAGGTACGCTAGCTTAGCATCATTGCCCCTTCACGGGGCTGCATTTCGATCTCTTGGAGTTGAAGCTCATGCTTCTGCACACCAGCGCATCTCGCACCAAGAAACGCCTATTCATGCAGTTAGAAGCGGGGCTAGATTTGAACAAGGCTATTTCGGGATGCCAGTATTCGTGGAGGATGATGAAGTGGAGGTGTTCTGGCCCGGTAGCTTCAGGCAAATAGAGGGAATTGGTGGCAATATGGGGTATAATTCAGGTCAAAGTTCAAGCATAAATTTTGTAGCTGTAGCTCCTCAAACTAGGACAGATCCAACATTGCCTGATCTTAATTTGAAACTTTGATGATCTCTTTTTTTTTTTTTGCATTCTATTCTACTTTTTGCATCAGAATTTTCATAGTTGTGGTATTACATTAGTGCTCTATTTGTACAGGAGGTGAATATTTGAGATTGTCTTGAGCTTTCAATTTTGAATCTTTTTCATTTCCAAATTTGTTTAGTTGACCATCTTATTGTACAATTATATGATATTATTACATAAGTACAGATTTGGGGCAGTGGTGATGTTTTTTGGTTTATGCAAACCTTTAACTTCCTCCCATTTTAACCCTGTTTATAATTATTCGCTAGATTCACTTCAGAAAGTCTCACATTGGGGGTACGACATACATTTCCTAACAAAGACGGCTCTATATCCAGTAGGGCTCGAACGAGAGGCCTCTGATTAAGGATCAATGAGTACTACCACTCCAACACAATGCTTGTTGGTAGTACACCTTGTTTGTATAGAGTCATCCAACTGTCCATATTAATAGTGATAGTTGCCTTTTTTATGTTCTTAAAAAAAATGGGGACTGTTCTTCATCAGATTCATGCCTAATGGATATATTGATTCACAATTTGGCATTGAAACCTTCCAATTGAAAAACTAGAACTTTATATGAGAGATAACAAACGAAATAAGATTCATAACTGACAAAAACAGAAAAGAAAACACACAACACATTGAGTTAAAATATGTCCAGAACCAGCAATGAAAAAAACCAGTAACAAGTTTGTTTATTGAAAGCAGTAATCAGATGAAATCAGATGGAAGCGTATTCTTCATTTTTGTTCTATCCTTGAGTCCTTTGGGCATTCTGCAAATCATGTATAGTATGATTTAAATTAAATGAAGTATATATGTATGTAGGGGTAAAGATGTAAGAATTAATTACCTCTTCTTCAGCTTCTTCTTCAGCCTCTTCTTCATCTTCTTCTTCACCTTCTTCTTCAGCCTCTTCTTCATCTTCTTCTTCATACACATCTTCTATATGGACTTGAAGTCTGTACTCTCCTTTGAAATCTACTATCTGTTGCTTAATCTCAAGGGCTGAATCTCCAAGCTCACGCTTATTATTAGTTAAATGAATGGACTTTAAAGTGTGTATATCTATAAATGCAGAAGGGATCTCCGTAAGCTTGTAACAATGTTCTAGTCTTAATTCCTCAAGCTTGGGAAAGGTTTCCATATCAACTTGCCATTCCGAATGATTGACCATTCGCATAGACAAAGTCTTAAGACTTTGATAGATGTCCTCACTTGCGTCCCACTTGTCCTCTACGAATTCACAGACAATAAACTCCAGAATTTCAAGCTCAGGCAATGCCGCGATTACTGACAACAAATCAGGTCTCAGGGCAAAACCATTCAACCGTAACTCTTTCAAGCTGTTAGGGAAGTAATATTCATTGGGTTGTCTGATTTTGTCTGTTAACTCGTCGTACATTGCAATGAGTGATTCAAGTTTATGAAGGACATCAAACTTGGGAAACCAATCACCCTGTGTAAGAGGATCTATCGGTTCCTTGATGTGGCAATGAAGGTGCTGAAGATTTGGGAACTTCTCCAGAACATCACTCGTGGCTTCAGTATATGAGATATCAACTTCAGATAAAGTTGTCAATTCTTCTAACTTTGAATTCTCGCCTTCCAATATTCTGCTTGGTTGATGCATAATATTGTACGCATACTCTTCCTCTTCCTCTTCAAAGAAAGAACTCATGTCAATTTTCACATGTTTCAGCTTTGACAGTTCCAATATTATGGGCAGTAATACCATGGTGGAATATCCAGTATTGATCAACAAAGTTTCCAGATTCTGGAGGTTCAACCACGACACTGGGATAGCTTTTACATCTCGAGTCCGAATCCTTAAGAACCTCAAATGAAATAGTGAGCCTATTTCTTCCATTAAAGAATCTTCCAGAATAATGCTATCCAGTTGCAACACTCTAGCAAGTCCAAAGGGTCTTGTATGGCAGATATAGCTGGAGTTAAGAAGTGAACCGCTAACTTTCAAAGATATGAGATGCTTACTACCAGCTGAACACTTATTAGAATTGAACAAAGCACATTTTTTGTGGAGTTGACTGTCGTCGGTATGAATAGTTAGACGATGATGTAGGAAATCCGAAGCATGAAATCGAGCACCTGGATTCATCAACTTGAAAAACTTTGCCTGTTTAGATTTTTCTGAACAAAAATCATGCACAACATCATGCACATAGCAAACCATGATCCTAACAGAAAAAGGCATACTCTTTTTGGAGGGGATTTGATCCACCATTATCAGGCCACTGGAAATTAAAGCATCCAAGTAACTTTGAGTTGCATCCTCTAAACTACTCTTGGATCGGATATCATGATCCACAAACCCTTCGGCCATCCACAACTGCTTTAACTTAGAGACCGGAGTTCGTTTGTTCTTTTGAGATCTTGCGAAGTAAAGCAATAGCGGCTTCAGGTGGCATGGTAAATGGTCATAACTTAATTGCATAACCTTCATCATCTGCAAATTGATGTTGCCAGAAATAAAGGAATCCAGATTATCTTGAATCTTAAGCCACAAATCTTTCTCCTTTTTCTTTCCTCTAACAATTACTCCAGCAATCAAAACAACAGCCAAAGGAAGCCCTTTACATTTCTCAGCTATTTGGTGTCCAACTTCTGACAGTTCAGCAGGGCAGCTTCCTTTTCCAAATACGCTTTTTTCGAGTAACTCCCAACTTTCTTCACGTGTTAAAAGTTGAAGGTGAAGAGGATCACTACGACATTTAACTTTCAAACCTACCTCACTACTTCGGCTAGTTAAGATGACTCTATCTCCACTCTTAACTTTTGGAAAACATGCTATTAACATCTCCCCTGTTGCAATATCCCACACATCATCCAAGACGATTAGGTACCTTTTATCAAGTAGTGCTCTTCGTAGTTTATCAGCAAGGTCAACCTCACTATCTTTTACTTCCGAGCCAGTAACTTGCTGAAGAATCTCCCGCAACACCTTTGACTTGTTGTACTTTTGGGAAACAGTGCACCAAGCACGAATCTTGAAATGACTAGCAACTAATGTATTTTTATACACTTTGTTGGCCAGAGTAGTTTTACCGAGTCCTGGCATTCCGACAATGGAAATGACATCAAGCTCGGATTCATGTTTATCAAGGAGCTGGCCAATCATCTTGGCTTCATCTTCTTCATGACCTACTGTTACCTCAACAAAAGATGATGAGGTTGACTCAATTGGCTCGTCGGAAGACTTTGCATCAAGGGGGTCATCCCCATTCTTATCCTCCAGCTGTAAACTGGTGACTTGTGCCACGATAAACTTGATCTTATCAATGACACTCGGAAGTGAGAAGATGAGATGGGAGAGAGCTTTATCTCTGACAAGAATGGAATTAATGACATGTTCTGCCTCGTATACCACATCTAAAGCACGCACCCAACAATCGTTAACTACTCCACTAGTGTCATCCAATGTTTGCCTGACTTTCCCAAAAGATGATCTTAGGAATTCAAGGCATTCTTTCACCATCCCTATTTCGTTCTTTATCAGAGAAACTGAATAAGCATTGGAAATGAGTAAATCATTTAGATGTCTGACTAGAATATTCATGTAGAAGAAACCATCATCCATAGGAAAGCGAAGTTGAGATGACTCTGGGGCTTTCAAAAAAATCTGTCTGATATCTCCCTTCATTCGTTCAATTTCTTGCAAAAAGTCTGGAGCTGAAACATCCGCTATGTTGATATTATTCTCTGAGCTCTTCTCCAACAGCTTGCTCACCAAAATAGATATGTTCCTTGTAAGTACTCTAATATGTGCCAACATATCGTTCAATTTGCCAGAATGGATAAAGCTCTTTGGTATATCGGTTAGAAATATCAATAGGAACTCCATCATGAGATTAATGCTTTGAGTTGGAGCGGAATTGACAGTAACTACACCAGCCATGCGTCCTTGGAGAAGAATAAGATAATTTTGAAGAATCCTTGGAGATGCTTTTAGGATTTGCTTAACAAAGACTTGTAGTTGAGTTAACCTTGATTCTTTCATGAGCTTAAAAGTAGAAATGTATAGAACCTCCAGCTCAAGAGGGATTATGTCGATGAGTAGAGACGTGATCACGGAAGAGCATTGAGAGACGTCGTCACACACCTTGTAACCATCATAATATCGTTTATACTTTCCAGTCCAAAGATCAAAACAGAATTGTGTTACTCTATCAGCAGTCAATTGGAGCCAAGGGTAGAGATATTCAGTGTTTGCTTTGTTTGCCTCGAGGATAGGATAGAAATCTCTCAGATGTCGGAATACTTGCTGAAGAATCTTGAAGTCACTCATCAAGGGGAGAAGCAAATTAGCACGATAGTTTGGTAGATCATGAAGGTGTCTGAAGAGATATTCAAACATTTTCTCTTCAGTCGTCATGGCTACATAATAATCATTCTCCAAACTCAAATAACTTTTCATCTCTTCCAGCAGCAGAGGGGCAAGACATTCCATGTTGCATTTCGCTAGGATTAATTTATCATCTTCATCTTGATAGAAAAGTGAGCAACTAAGTTCATCGAACTTGTCTATTTTCTCGGACATGCTGGAATAAAAGTAATCCAAACTCGAATTCCCAAACAGAACAAATGTTCTTAGGAATCTCAATTCCATTCTTAGCTTTTCAATGTCATCAAATTTTGATGAAGCAATTATTTTTTCATTCTTTATTTTCTTCAAGCCATTTAAGAAATCATCAATATGATTGCTGATTCTTCTTCTTTCTTCCTCAAATGGAAGCTGCTAAATTAAAAACCAATCATTAGTCGGGATATATTAGTGACATATAGTAATCCTAGATTTTATTATTTAGTTACACAAGTGTAGTAAGTAGTTTTTTGATATGATGTGATATAAAGTTTAGGGATGTAAGATTCATTTTACTGAATTTTTACATTTTTTTTTTATTAAACTTTTTGTGGTAGCTAATAATACTACCTCCGTCTACTTTTATTTGTCATGCGCTTTTCGAGAATCAATTTGACTTTTATTTGTCATGCACTAATAATTCTAGGATTTTTAGAACAAAATCTTGATTTGAGGGTCAAATAACTATCCGTTTTAGCTAAAATTTATCATGCGAGTTTATTTTATTACGAGTGAAAATAATCCAAAAGAAAGTTTAAGATTTGAATTCGAAGGCTCGGGGTGACTTTTTCACCCGATTTTGAGCCAAACAAATAAATATAATAATATGAGTGTCATTAGATTCGTATTCTTATGAGAATTATATATCTGAACATATTTTGACCATTCGAAAGCACTACAAAAGGACGAGTTGGTAATTTAACGTTTAAACTTCGGTTTGAGGGAAGTAGAAATTCCTTCCTTACTTTGAACTTTGAAGTGTTAGTTTTATGAAATATATAAATATAATAATAACGAATAATAAGAAGATCCCGTATAAATGGGATAACAAACATTTATGCGGGTACGGATGTTATAATATGGGAAAATTTACATGAAATTAATTATTGCTTGATAGTATTCGTAAGTTGTGATATGATTGAATCGTTGAGACTAGTGAATTATGTAAATTTGATTGTGATTGATGATCCTTAGTTGTAGGGTCGATTGATGAACTCATATCATATATTTTTTCATACATATTCGTACCACTCTTATTGTTGTATGATAATTATTGGTTGATATTATTTATTTAACTATTTGTAAGATTCATATTCTTATCATGCCGATGATAAATTGTTCCAACAAGTGATATTATGCAGAGCCGATAAAAAATGATTTCAGCGAAAGGTATTGTACTAATGAGAAATGGTTCTGGCAAATGTTATTGTGCCGATGAGAAATGGTTCCGACAGTTAAACAGATCTCTTGAGTCCCCGACTATCTGACAGAAGAAGCGGAGTATACCATTTCTTGGTCAGTGCATTGCATTACATTTCATCTATAGTGCATTTCATATAAATTTGGCGTTGAGTTGTTAAAATGATTGTGAACTGATTTGATTTGATACGTAGACATCTTGTGATATCATTGATGCTATAATTGACAGTTTGGGAAAAATATATGTTTTAATTGTTATGTTGAGGTGATTTATTTTATGATGTAATTATACTTTTAGAAAAAGAAACTTGTAGAGCATACCTCGTTATTGCTTCTTAGAAGAGTTAGTAATCAAAACTTGTTGAATACACGTGTTTCCATATGGATCACTCTATACTCACCTTTTTTCAAGGAGGAATTGAGTCAGGTACTAGCGGTATTTGATTTGTTACTGCGACTGAGATTGATGGTTGTTGAAATTTAGGATGAATTGATTTCTCTTCTTTTTGTCTTATTTCCTTCTAAACATATGCTTTTGTTTTCATGTTTGTTTCGTATTTGTAGATGCCATTGTACTAGTGTCATCAGGTCTAGGAATATCTTATTTTAACTTACCTATACAAATTTTGCATTGTTAAATGATTAATAGAGGGATCAGGTTTGCCTACGGGGATGGTAGGTGCACTCAAGGATTAATGAAATTTTGGATTGTGACAACATGGTATCAAAGCATGGTTCATAGGTCCCACTAAGTACAAGAGCAGAGTCTAGTAGAGTCTTGTGGATCAGTGCAGAGATCTCCATTACTTATCTTCGAGAGACTATAGGACTTTAAAAAACTTTCATTCCTTATCGTGCATATGTGGTTCACTTTAATATCTAAATTCTTTGTTTTATTCTCTCACCCATTGTGAGGATACGTCTCTAATTTGTACGTAAGTTATGAGAGACGATGCTACATGGTGTGGTGCGAGGAGTTATGATTTGGTTAGCAGAATGACCAAATAATAGGAATTGCAATATTGATGTTAGCATAGTATGGATGATTCGTTTGAGGTGTAACAATGATGTTTTAATTTTTTCCAATTTATTGCGACAATCTTATGACACAATGGTATCAATAAGAAGTTGACAATTCAACATGGGAATGATATAATATGGATGATACGAATAAAAATGTAATCTTGGGAGGCTCAATTGATTAGATAAGAAAATAGTGATCATGATCATACTACAATGAGAAGTTGAGGAATAGCAAAAATATGAGAGGTGATCATTTATAATGAAGTTGAGATGGTAGGACTTGTTATAAGATAGGTATGAAAGACTTTCTTTCTTACCTTTTGAGTGAAGGTATACTAAGAAGAATTCAAATAGTTTGAGTTGGATAACACGATAATCACGATGATAAAGTTTCTTATGATGGGAGCCACTACGTAGACTAAATATAATATTGTATGAGCTTATGAAGCTAGTTGAGTGTCAACCAACAAGGACACTTTAAGTGATGATTAAGTGATAGACACTGACATATTTACACTGTTGACACCCAATTTTGACCCTCCAATATATAATTATTCATTGAGCTTTTCAAATTTCAAATAATTTTAAAATAATTAATTTTTATAAAATTTCAAAAAAAATATACATATAATATAGTTTGCAAGTTATGTTTAGATAGTCATTTATTTTTATAATTTTTTTTAAAAAAATAATATATATGTTTTTAATAATTACATATATAATTAGTATATTTTATGAATATTCAAAAATTGTCTCAAAAAGATTTTAGTTACTTAAATATTTGGTTTATTAGTTTAGTTAATCGACATGTTTATAATGTTGAATTAATTATTTTATAATTAAGTTGATTATTTTATTTCGTTAAGATTAAGAAGCTCATTAGTTAATTTATATTAATTCGCGTTATTTAAACTTTTAGCCGAATTCACCAATTAAATTCAAGTTGACTAATTCCTTAATTCTAATTGGCTACAATTGCAATTCTTAACCATCCTCTGATATCAATTCCAATTCATTTTTTAAGATCAGTTTTGGGCCCAATTTTTCAGCAGCCCACAGCATTCCCTTCAGCCCACTCTTAATTCAATACCCATTTTCCTCTATTCCCAGCCAATCCATTTTATTTTATTTTTTCCTTCATCAGCCCACCAAAATACCCAGCCCATATCCACCAATACATACACAACGTACAACAACAAAATGTACAGCAGTACATACGCTACCCCTGCACGTTTTGTTCTTCTTCTTCTTCTTCCTTCACAAAACCTGATAACCCCATCTCGTCCAAAACCAGACGCCAGACGAAATCCCAGCGAAAATTGCGCTGCAAACCCGGAAATATCGCTCAACTACTTTGCGAAACCCATAACCCTAGCAACCTAATTAATCACACCGCCATCCCATTTTGCCCCTTTTCAAGGATTTTCTGAATTCCTTCACTGTTGCTTCGAAAAAAAGGAATTCGAATTTCAAAATTGGAAATTTCATCGGTTTCCCCCCTAATCGACCCTAGTTTTCCTCTATATAAACGACCCCTACCCATCGTTGATGAAGGGGGGAGCGAAAAAAAAAGAGAGAGGGGAAATTAGAGTTTGAGTTTTGGCAATAGTCATTTTACACTTGCGAATTTCACATTTAGTCCTTCGATTCTAAATTCCAAAAGGTAGTCGCTCTAGTTCTGCCCAGATTTTTTGATTGCTAGTCGTATTTTGATTTTGTGGCGGCAGTCGCTACTCTCCAACTTGTTCGCTCCCGTTCGCTGCTCACATAAAGGTAATTTTTTTTTTCATCTCTCCAATTCGAACACGATATATACAAGATTAGAAATCATCTGCTTGTGTTTGGTCGCTAAATAAGTTTTATGTCTAGAATCTTGTTTTTCTAATAATGTTGTTGGTTGTTTATCCCTTTGATAGTCTTCCTGACTAGTTAGCATGTGACGAGTTTGATTCGGTTGAAATGATAAAATGAGTCGATAAGATGTCCATTCTTATGTTACTGAAATGTTTATTTTGGAATCGATTTTCCTTGTCGAATTTAGGCTATTCTTACAAAGCTTCGTTTGTATGTTGCTTTCGTCCTCATTTAGAGTAATGGTAAGCAGGATTTTCCTATCTATGTCTAAATTGGTTTGGCTGTCCTTTTCTCCTTTTCTCCTGTTGGCTTGGGGTCTGTTATATTATCATTTAGCTTGCCATGTTTGAATTCGTTACGCTCATTTAGAACCATGTCTTTTTTTTCTTTCTCATCTTGGATTTGTTTGTTTTTGATATATTCTGATTTGGATCCTATCATTTATGTAATAGTTAGTTGACTTCAAGTTGAGCAGAACAACCTCCTAATTACCCAAGTATTCATTGCTTGCTCTTTGTTATGTCGGATTAATTTGAGTAGCGGATTTCCCATCTGTAAAGCATACCTATTTTGTGCATATTGGGTCTTCCGTAAATGCTTCATGGTTGTTTTTTTTTGGGTAAAAGTCAATACGGCAATTTTGTTTGATATTTAGATTCATTCACAGTGTCCATCTATTCGGAGATTATGACTCAATCATTAATTAAATGGAGAATAATCCCCAAGATTTTTCCTCTCTTCGACATCTCTTGTTGTTTTCTCTAACTCCCTAAGAGGCTTATAATTATTGGTATTGATGAAATTGTCACCCCCTAAGGTTTGTGATTAACAATCTGCTTCCTTTCCTCTTCTTCATTGATTGTCATTCTTTGTCTTAGGCTAAACTCGAACTTGTAACTACTTAAGCTCAACTTTCATGTTTGTTTTAAATCATATGTTTGTCTTGCATTGATTCTCTTGTCTCATGTCAAGGTGATAGTTCAAGTATGTGAAAAAATGAGCCTGCTTAACTAAAACAAAAAATTGAGTATTTAATGAGAAGCCAAAGCTATATTTTGCTTTACATATGAAGTTGTGATTGATGTCCTAAATTGAACTTGGAAAGCTTTTGTCCATACAAATTTAATCTCTATTATTTGTTTATTTTGTTATGTTATGCTGTACTGATTTTCTCTTCACATCGTTAGAGAATTATTGACCGAATTAGTATGTTTGATGTTAGTAGTTTAAAGATATGAACTTGGTCCCTTTGTTTCTGGAAAGTATAAAAGAATTTGAATTTCACTCTTTGCCCCATTACTGCTCATCACTTTAGATACAGAAATATTTCCCTTCCCTTTATATAGCTATTTGGCTAATAAAGATAAGCATGTGTTATTATTTTCTATTCTTCTTTAAATACTAATTCTGTCATTTATTTGTTTTACATGAAATCCATCCGAGTTCACCATGAACTCCCATCTCCTATCCTTGCATCTTGAGTTGTGCTGAAACTCAATATTTCCTCTATATCAAGTCATCCAAAGTAACGAAACAGGTTGGAGGCAGCGAATAGGGTTGGAGATTGAAATTACAGGTCCCGGAAAGCCGAAAATGGGCTGTATACAAGATGTATACAGAAGTATACATTGATATACAAGTCAAAAACGTGAAAATACGGGGCTGAGACGAAATACAGGTGTTTGGAAGCAAGAGATACATGAAAAGAGCTAATATATATGCTCATATACACTGATATACATCCAGTGTATACAAAAACGGGATTGGCTTAAAGGCCAAAGTTTGCAGCGAAATTGGCCCAAGAAGGGGTCCAATCTCATTATCTCTTTTACTCTTCTAATTGTTTGATTATATTTTGACTAATCTTATTTAACTCTAACCTTAAATAACTTAATTTGATCCCCCGAAAAAGACGAGTCATTTTCTTTGTGTTGGTTTATTTTAGTACATTTCACTTGTTGTGTTCATTTATTTTATTAATTAAATATTGGTCAAAATTTTATAACTTCAATTAAATTAAATCTTTTGTTCCAAAAAAGATATGTTTTAACGCCTCTTCATTTAATCATTTTATTTACTTTAAATTAAGCTTATTCTCAAATGAACTAAAAAATGTTCTTTTTATTTAGTCATTTTTCCTCAAAAGTTAGGCAAATCTTTTATTTATCAATTGATTTAAGATAGTCTCATGATTAAATTTATTAATTTGGTTCAAATTATTATTTCAAAATGAATTAAATAAATTTTAATTAATCTAGTTTTATTAAAATTCTAATCACTTGTATTTATTTCAAATAATTCATTTTTAGGTCCCTTTCTCTAAAAACATAGAAAATAATAATAAATATGTCATTTATTTAATTATTTTCTCAAAGTTAATCAAATATTGTAAATTATTACTTTTATGTTAAATCATTTTAAAAAAAAAAGAATTAGTCAAAAAATATATTTTAGTCAAGTCGCAGGTCAAATGCATGTTAGCGGGCACTTCGAATGCTTAAACCCTTCTCGAAGTGTAAATTGAACCCCGAACCCCCTTTGGTATTTTCAAATGATTTTTTCTGTTTAAATCTTTGAAAATTATAAGTTATCTTAATTTCTTTAAAAAAATTAAGTGGCGACTCTTTTCTAAGTATTTTTCTTAAAATGTTTTATACTTAGAACATTTCAAAAAGTGATTTTTCTAGAGATAGTCAAATTACGGCATAACAATGTGAGATGTCTTTCAGAAGTTGTTGTGAACCAAATTAATTACATAAAGGTCTATGGGCTGGAGGTGGTGAATGAGACTGGTCCATTTAAGATTATTGGGCTGATTAAAATATTGGAGAGTTTTATTTGGGATCGAGGCCCAACTATCAATTGGTTAAATAGGTCTTCGAGTTAACACAAAAGGGTTATGCGTATTATGATCATGCTTAGGCAAAGTCTGTATCTCTCATCCTGCTTTCCTTAAGTCTAGTTCCTCGTCTCCTTCTTCAGCCGATCCTAGTTCTTAGTTTCAATAATTCTGTATTCTGTTTGGGCTTTTGCCTTTTGAGTTGTTGCATTTACTTGGTGGAATTGTAACTGATCTTTAGCCTAATTAATATAGTTGAGAGACGAGTTAGAGTTATCGTTGGATTCGAGTTCATTACAGAAGTTGAATTGAGAATCAACAATATTAGTTAAAACTAATGAAAAACATGATTTGATTTTGGACAAAGATACTTGTACAAAAATATATTAGATTATTCATAGAGACATGTGTATAGTGGTAAAAGACCGGCCTACAATTTATGGACTAATATTGTGGTGGTTGGAAATATTATATGAACAAATAACTAACTCTATTGAAGTAACCAAGGGTTTTCCAAATATTGTTCAGTATGCTCTCGATCTTTTGTAGTTTTATTTTGGTTATGGATCTACTTCCTTTTATGTATCTTA
This sequence comes from Solanum chiquidenum, assembly GCA_029582725.1. Taxonomy (NCBI): domain Eukaryota; kingdom Viridiplantae; phylum Streptophyta; class Magnoliopsida; order Solanales; family Solanaceae; genus Solanum; species Solanum chiquidenum. The sequence goes on along the minus strand of JAJOOS010017804.1, from coordinate 6,962 downwards.
TTTCGAATTTGGATATATTTTGTGACTCTTCTTCTATATTTGTACGTATCTCGACATCCTTAGATGGTTCTTAGTGGTGGATTGATTACATCGATTTCACGTTATTGATTTGGTAGAATAAGACATTTGGATAGACTTCATTACTTTGAATATGACAGACTTCGACATCATTTGAATATGGATTGAATTTTTTCCGTGTCATGCATTCAGACTTTTATGTCAAGACAAAGATCTCAGTTTTGTTGGGTAATCCTAAATTGAAGTTACATGACACTCTAAGTATCTATCTAAGGAAATATAGTATCATCCTCAAAGGCTTAATGTATATGGTTTTGAGACATGATTGTGACAAGTGTTATGTGAATTGAGAGAGAATAAGGAATTAAAGAGGATGTACTATTTTGAGGACGTGTCACGTACTACGACAAATATTATAATTCGAGGGACATGTCATACGTCGTGATAATTTCTATTATCGAGGGACGTGTCGCATGCCGCGACAAATGTATGGACAGATATGTTCTCCATGGATCCCAGACTGAGAGACAACATGTATATATGTATCATTAGGTCAGACATGTATCACCATATTTGACATTGCATCTCATTGTATTGCATATCTGTATCATTGTGAACTTATGAGTGCTTTTCTATGGAACTTGTAATTGATAAACTTTATCATGTGTATTGTTGATATGAAATTGTCGGAGTATTATCATTAAGCTATGAGCTATGCAGATTATGAACTGTTAGGTTGAGTTGATTTTAGGCAGGTTGTAGTTGTGGAGGTTTGGTTGGAGTGTAAGGAGTAACCGTTTTCTATATTTTTAGATTTGTGTTTAGGAGTTTTCTTGTTGAGTATTGTGTGGTTTGATACTCACCATTTGCTTCTATATTTGTGTAGGTTACAAGCCCGGATCTTCGTGATACTCTCTACCCTCTTCTTGTCCAAGACTTTCTGTGGAGATTTGTGAGGAAGCTGTTTGTCATCTCAACAAACCTTCTTACTCTTATTTTTGATTTTATTGTGCTTTAGAGACAATATCATTTGATGAAGCTTTTGTTTTCTTTCAAATCTATTATAATACATTAAAGACTTGTGCACGTGACAACCAGGTTTTGGAAATTTAGTTATGTTGACATGTTATCCGTATTATTATTATTATTATTGTTATTATTTGTAATTAAACTTTTATTTATACGTTATTTTCGCACTTTATTGTAATGGTTGAGTTTTAGGCTGACTTGTCTTTGATGTGATAAGACGAGTGTCATCACATCCATTTTTGGGTCATCGCATTCTAATTCAACTCACAAAATATGATATATATTTTGTTAATTAAAGTGAATGAACATGAAAATAACAATTTATCTATCGTGCGCAAGATTAATAAATATATGCATGATCGAGCGCATATTGTCAATGTGAAAGAAGTAGATCATGTTTTCTATACTTGTATGGAGTTTGTAGAGTTAGATAGTTTAATTCCTTATGATTATGTTCATCTTAATTAGATGATTTTTTTAAAAACATAAATATTTTAATTGTTGAGTTTAAATTTATTTACATTTTGCCGACAAACCTTTTCAAGAGTCAATGGTCACAAATATTTTAATGGATAGCATTACTATTACTATTTTTGACCTTTTTGTTAAGTGTAATCTAAGAGGTAATTAAATATTACTTGAGGGAATAGTAGTACTTGACTGACTCTTTTTCCCGCAAAATGACTATATATGCCTCTATATATTCGAATAGGCGTTAACATTGCCAATGTAAAACATACCGATAGTATTGTTACAAAAGTAAACAGCTTAATCACTACTCCTTCCATTCCTTTTTAGTTGTCATAATTTTCTTTTTAAGACTCAAACGATATAAATTTTGACTAATATTTTAAGATGTATTTTTTCATCATATTGATATGAGTTTTTTTTTATAATTTATAGTACTTTCGGCATAGTTTTTGAATATCTAAAATTTTATTTCAAATATTGAATGAATATAATCTAATATAGCTATGGAAATTAATCAAATTAACTCTCTGAAAACATAACATGACAAACAAAAAAACGAAGGAAGTATTAATTTGGAGCATGTAAAAGTATTAGTAGACTTACCGATGACCTTCCTTTTTCCATTTAATGTCTAATCTCGAACCAGCCTTCAATTTCTAGAGATTTGATGTTTCAACTAATCACATGCACATTTAGTAAGGATAAAAATTAGAAACACAAGTCAAAAGAACGGCAACAAGCAAGAATTGTGAATGTAAACTATTAAATTTATAGGTTTTGAATTATTAAAAATATATGTAGTAAATAATAATTGTGGATAAATACATGATATTTCTATAGAGAAAATCTTCAACCTTAAGATGGTAAGCAAAAAATGGTAAAAGCTCCTACATATTATTCTATATATCCAACATATACATTCTATAATTATCAAGTAAAAAATATAAACCATTTTTCTGGTTCTTATGTATGTATGTAATCCACAAATAAAAACAAAAAGGGGGTATTACTCTCTCTGCCTTTGAATTCAAATATTACATGTAAAAAATTGAAATAGAAAGAAAAAATAGCTTACCTTTTTCTTTACTTTCAAGCTGTTAAAACCATGAAAATTAACAAGGAAATGATGGTTGTGATATATATTGAGAGAGCTCACAATAAAACTTAAATGCTAATTAAGGGTACCTTGAATCTATATATTGCCATACAATAAGAGAAAAATGACAAAAGGTTAAGTTGGTCAATAGCTCACAATACCATGTTAAGAATTAATTTCTTCAAAAATAAATAAATCCCACTTACTACTAATTGTTAGTTCTATCAAGAAATTTTTAATAAAAAATTGTCCACATTACTAAAAATCTCTCATTTTTTTTGGTTTCACATGTGTTCGGAGTCCACATTGGAGCCCTGACTAAATTCAGATTGCGCTTTGTAGGACTCATTCGGAGATGACGCTTCCAATAGAATTTTCTCCATACTCAAAACTCGAACTCGAGACCTTCAATGGATGAAGCAGTCCCACATTCCTAAAAATCTCTCCATTTAGTCAACTAAACAGACTATGGATCTGCCAATAAAATAAAGGATCCATTTGGTAATTAAAATTATTTGTTTATTTTGAAACAATTTTTTTATTTATTTAAATATTGGGACAAGTCACAAGTATCTCTTAGACTATGACCGAAATTTCAGAAACACACTTTAACTAAACTAAGATCCTATTACTCTCGAACTCTTTATTTTGTTAATTTTATGCATCTTTTGACTTATGTGACACATTTCGTGACTCCACGTACTTAAGGCGCGTGGGAGACGTTTGGATGCCACGTAAGCCAAAAAGGTGTACAAAATTACAAAAAAAAAAAAGGGTTCAGAGGATAATATGACCTTAATTTAGTTAAAATATGTCTTTAAAATTTCAGTCATAGTCTAGAAAATACTTATGTCTTATCCCTTTAAATTTTAGTGTAAATCTATGATGAAATGCCTCCTAAATTAACCCGGAAATGTCAACTGACAAATGCTTATTCTGTTATCACTTGCAAATATATTTAAGGAGACTGTCAGCTATCATTTCGATTGTCGAGCAGAAAGACTTGGTTTTAATAATTTAAAATAATTATAAACTTAAATTAATCAATTTTAGATCTAGACTTTGATTAGACTAATTAAATGTTCACGTTAAGGCTGCAAACATAAATCAAACATTACATAGTCTACAAGAAGTACTATTGGGTCATTTGCACTTCTATCCTTATTTTATGGTGCTCTTTAATTTTTGCTTAGTGGAGTTATCGTGTCGTAAAGATGGTTAGACGAATATTATTCATTAATCTCAAATTGCATATCCTAACACTTATTTGAAATCACAACTTCATATAACACGTACAAATGCAAACTTAGATCTCCAGAACTAACAAAAAACCATGAAAGAAAACTCTCAAAACATTAATTTTGAACATCTCCAGAACCACGCAAGATGAACTGAGACTGCAAATGCAAATGTGTTGTTTCTTTCTTCATTGTTGTTCTATCCTTTAGGCATTCTGCAAATTATATATATAAGTATATGATTTAAATTAAATGTATGTAGGGGTAAAGATGTAAGAAATTAATTACCTCAGTTTCATCCTCTTCTTAGCTTATTCATACACAGCTGATATATGGACTTGAAGTCTGTCCTCTCCTGCGAAATCTATAACATCTTTCTTTATCTTCATGGCTGAATCTCCAACCTCACGCTTAATATTTGTTAAATGAATGAACTTTAAAGTGTCTATATCCCCAAATTCACAAGGGATCTCCATAAGCTTGTAACAATATTCTAGTATTAATTCCTCAAGCTTGGGAAAAGTTTCCCTATCAACTTGCCATTCTGAGAATTTGGCAAATACCAAACGCAAAGTCTTAAGACTTTGATACATGTCCTCACTTGCATCCCACTTATCCTCAACGAAATCAGAGGCGATAATCTCCAGAATTTCAAGGTGAGGCAATGCCGCAATTGCTGACGACAAATCAGGTATCATGGTAAATTCAGACAATCGTAACTCTTTCAAGCTGCTAGGGAAGTGATATTCAATGGGAAAACCATGATTGTACTCGTTGCTTATCCAGTGTATTGCAAAGAGTGATTCAAGTTTATTAAGAACATCAAGCTTGGGAAACCATCCGCCGTGTTCCTTGATGATGCAATCAAGGTGCTGAAGATTCGGGAACTTCTCCAGAACATCACTCATGGCTTCAGTATATGAGATAAAAACTTTGGATAAAGTTGTCAAGTCTTCTAACTTTGGTTGATTCATAATATCGTCCGCATCCTCTTCCTCCTCAAAGAAACAACTCGTGTCAATTTTCACATGTTTCAGCTTTGACAGTTTTAATATTCTGGGCAGTAATACCATGGTGCTACATTTCGTACTGATCAGCAGAGTTTCCAGATTCTGGAGGTTCAACCACGACACTGGGATAGCTTCTGCATCAAGAGTCGAAATCTTTAAGAACCTCAAATGATATAGGGACCCTATTTCTTCCATTAAATAATCTTCCAAAACAATGCTATCCAGTTGCAACACTCTAACAAGTCCAAAGGATCTTGTGTGACAGATATACCTGGACTTAAGAAGCGAACCGCTAACTTTCAAAGATTTGAGATGCTTACTACCAACCGAACACTTTTTAGGATTGAACAAAACACATTTTTTGTGGAGTTGGCCCTCCTCAGTATGAATGGTTAGATGATGGTGTAGGAAATCAGAAGCATGAAATCGAGCACCTGGATTGATTATCTTGACAAACTTTTCCTTTTTGGCTTTTACTGAACAAAAATCGTGCACAACATCATGCACATAGCAAACCTTGATCCTAACAGAATTCTTGTAGAGCATATGATCCACCATTATCAGGCTACTGGAAACTAAAGCATCCAAGTATCTTTGAGTTGCTTCCTCTAAACTATACTTGGATGGGATATCATGATCCACCAACCCTTCAGCCATCCACAACTGCATCAACTTAGAGACTAGAGTTCGTTTGCTCTTTCGAGATCTTGCAAAGTAAAGCAACAATGGCTTCAGGTGGTATGGTAAATGGTCATAACTTAATTGCATAACCTTCATCATCTGCAAATTGATGTTGGTAGAAATAAAGGAATCCAAATTATGTTGAATCTTAAGCCACAAACCCTTTTCCTTTTCCTTTTCCTTTCCTTTCCTTACTCTAACAATTACTCCAACAATCAAAACAACAGCTAAAGGAAGCCCTTGACATTTCTCAACTATTTGGTGTCCAACATCCGACAGTTCAGCAGGGCAGCTTCCCTCTCCAAATACCCTTTTTTCGAATAACTCCCAACTTTTTCCAAGTGTTAAAAGTTGAAGGTGGAGAGGATCACTACGGCATTTAACTTTCAAACCTACCTCACTACTTTGGCTAGTTAAGATAACTCTATTTCCTCTCTCAATCTTTGGAAAACATGCTATTAACATCTCCCCTGTTGCAATATCCCACACATCATCCAAAACGATGAGGTACCTTTTATCGTACAGTGCTACTCGTAGATTTTCAGCAAGGTCTTTCTCACTTTCTACTACTCTTCGTTGTTTTTTAGCAAGGTCATCCTCACTTTCTTTTTTTTCCGAGGCAGTAACTTGCTGAAGAATCTCCCACAACACCTTTGACTTGTTATACTTTTGGGAAACAGTGCACCAAGCACGAATATTGAAATGACTAGCAAGTAATGTATTGTTATACACTTTGCTGGCCAGAGTAGTTTTACCGAGTCCTGGCATTCCGACAATAGAAATGACATCAAGCTCGGATTCATGTTCATCAAGTAGCTGGTCAATGATCCGGGCTTCTTCTTCCTCATGACCTACTGTTACCTCAACAAAAGATGACGAGGTTGATTCAATTGGCTCATCGGAAGACTTTGTATCAAGGGGGTCATCCCCATTCTTAGCCTCCAGCTGTAAACTGGTGACTTCTGCCACGATAAGCTTGATCTTATCAGTGACACTCGGAAGTGAGAAGAGGAGATGCGAGAGAGCTTTATCTCTGACAAGAATGGAATTAATGACATGTTCTGCCTCATATGCCACATCTAAAGCACGCAACCAACAATCTTTAACTACTCCACTAGTGTCATTCAATGTTTGCCTGACTTTCCCGAAAGATGATCTTAGGAATTCAAGGCATTCTTTCACCATCCCTATTTCGTTCTTTATCAGAGAAACTGAATAAGCATTGGATATGAGTAAATCATTTAAATGTCTGACTAGAATATTGATGAAGAAGAAACCATCATCCATAGGAAAGCGAAGTTGAGATGACTCTGGGGCTTTCAAGAAAATCTGTCTGATATCTCCCTTCATTCGTTCAATTTCTTGCAAAAAGTCTGGAGCTGAAAAATCCGCTTTGTTGATATTATTCTCAGAGCTCAC
>JAJOOS010017803.1:0-13384 GCA_029582725.1 Solanum chiquidenum | reverse complement strand
ATTGTGACTACTTTTAAGGTAAGAAAATGTATTATTAATGCTCTAACGTGTATTAATTATCACATAATTGACAATAATTAATCAAATAATATTAAGTGACATTTTATTAGAAACTGTAATAATACATATGCATAAATTATACAATAATTAAAGTTGCAATTACATAATGTATACATTAAAAAAATATGTATACACAAAAAAATATTCATAAAAATAGACGTGTAAATTTTATTGATGTAAACAGTAATTGTAGCATGTGTACATAAACTTTATATTGTATACATAAGAATATTACCATCAATTATACGTATTACTATAATGAATACAAGAATGAGATTAATATGATATATATATATATATATAAAATTTATTCATTAATTGTACATGTGATTTTGTTTATGTATATGGTAACTGCACTATGTATACATTAGTTCGTATTCATCGTGTACTCAGTGATTTGTATTCACATAATAAACTTGTATACTTTAATTTAAATTGAGATTGGAATTCATTGATATACATTGGGTTGTATTCATCAAAATCAACATTCTGATTTTTTACGAAGATCTTTCTTACCCATGAAATTGAGAACAAAAATTTCAAAAAACTATTACCTGAATTTTCACCAAAAAAAGTTTTTAAAACTTAAGTTCCACAAATCACGAATTTTCAAAATTTATGGGGCAAGAAATACTACCTAATTATATATTAAAAGAATTATTGAAAGGATCCATCAATAAACATACAGTTATATCTGATTTGCATAGACAGAGTAAATTAAGGAGAATAAGAGAAACTTAGAAGAGAATCAAATATACATATGAAAAGGATTTTAGAAAGAAAACAAAAGAAGGTTGAATAATCTAAATTTTCCCAAAAACATTGCAAAAAACTCAATTCTACAAATCATGAAATTCAACAATTAATTTGACAAAAACAAGATTACATATACAGATGATTTTTAGAAGTATCCATGAAAAAACATATTGTTATATCTGATTTACATAAACAAATTGAATTAAGGAGAAGAATTGAAATTAGGGAGAGAATTACGTATGAAAAGAATTCTGAAAAGAGAAAAAGGAGACAAAAAAGAGAAAGAACTTTATTTTAAAAGTGTTGACAAAATAAAAAAAGAGATAAAATAGGGATAATAAAACAATATTTTTTTAGAATGTGTGTTTGAGAAAAATAAGGAGAACAAAAATATATTTAAGAAAACTGAAAAATAACTATTCAATGCCAAATAAATAAAACAAAGTATTTTTCTTGCTAAAAAATTAAAAGTGGGCTATTTATTGCTAATTTAGTCTATAGAGTGTTATGCTGTGCCATTTTATCAACATTATTATCGCTGAATACAAATTACAACATAGGATATGCACAACAAAGTAATAATACACTAACTAGGGAGAGATTAACATAAAAGAAGGTAACTAGAAGAGGGTAATTTGCATAATTGTTCTCTGTAGCCTCTGGTCCTTTTTAACAATACCTAATTAGGTTTGGATTTCAAATAAAACTCTCCAACATCTTACTCGACCCAACACTATCAGCTGGATCAAATCTTATTACCACTTCTAGATCATAGATCCTTATGGAGTCATCATAGTTCACAACATTATAAATGACTGAAGTACATGTAAAAATTGATTTAACTCTTAGTCATGGATGTGAATTTGTTTTGTCATTTTTTTGGTTCAAATTTCAACAATTCAACACTTAAATAAGATCAAATTAAAAAAGAAGAAGATAAGTTCTATATATCATAAAGAACAAACTACAATCATTGATCAAATTTTCTAAACAACCACAAATTCAACAAATTTATTTAGCACCCTTTCAATTTTTTCATGATGTCCAAATTTGATATGATCCAAAATCTAAAATCGTGATGACATCTATCCCAATCCTACCGATATAGAGGACTAGTTGACATTAATGAACCAAGCTGAAGCTAGTTGACATTAAAATTGAATGTTTTGTAAGCGAACAAACTAGAACAAGAGCTCGATAGTTGAAACAAGATTGAACTATACTAAATATAAACTATGATCAAATTGGTTAGTAATAACTTAAAAATAATTTGAAATGTATAAAATTAATTATTTCAAATCGTTGAAAATTTAAAAAGTTTGATGATTAATTTATATAGTGAACGATCAAAATTGCTTCCCAACCTCACAAAGGCCATAGCATCCCTTTGTTGGTCCCAACCTAGCTCAATTTTGAGTAGAATAGTCTTAAAATATCTTCTTAATTACACGAGAGCCTTTAATTTCAATTAATGGGATATATATTTATGACATGTACAGAGAGAAACGAACAACGTTAATTTTGTTGCTTAGCACCTAGTCATGTGAAGACTTTTTTTTTTTCATTTTTGATTAAGTATATAATTTAATGTCGTTCTATAATGAAATAAATGAACAAAATAAAAAAGTTATGATAATAATTTTTAAAAAATATATAATGTGATAACGTTATAAACATATTTATGCAAATAATAAGAAATAATAAATAAAAATAAAGATATTTCATAATATTTCTTAAAAAAATATATATTTATATGGTAAATAAACTTTAAATTATAATTTAAGAAATATTTCATTAATGACAATAAAAATTCATTTATCTACATATACAAGTAATAGAGAATAAGATATAGACATAATTACATAAATGTGCCCTCTTAATTTGACATCAATTGTCATCTACACCATTCAATTTTGGGTGTGCACAAGTATACATTTAAATTTTTATAAAGTTGAACAGTAGACACACACGTTCTACATGACAATTCGTGTGAGATACACTCAAACTGATTGCATTATGTCATGTAGAAAACATATTATGCCACGTGTAGAAGCGTGTGTCTATTTGCTCAACTTTATACAATTTTAAATGCCTACTTGTCCTCACTCATAAGTTGGAGGACATAAATTGATCAAAAAGCACATTAATGTATTATGCATGAGAGCTGAATGAAACTTAAATATGCATGCACATAATACTTTCATTCATACACACATACTTAATGTATGCAATATTAAAATAACATTAGATTTTGTGACAAACTTTTAACTTATAAAGCTAATGAACTTTAATAAAATCTATAAATACAAAAGTAAAAAAAATAAATAGATGAAGGATTAAAAAATGGCAAGGGTAAAATAGATTTTGCATACGATAAAAGAGAGAATGATTATTTCTCAAGCTTGAGGGGGTGTTTAATTTTTTATGAACAACTTTTTATGCAAAAAAAATGTAACACACTATTTTTAAAAAATAAGGTATAATGCATATTTTATAGATGCACTAATATAGGTAGCTTATGCACTATTCAATAAGTTTATGTTGTTTAGTACGTTGGACTAGCTAACAATATAAGTAAGAAGTTAAACATAATTGAAGTTCTGGTATGATAATTATAATATCTAAAATGACATGAAGACAATTCATCTACTTTTGAATGAATTGTTTTTTTTTCTTTTTTGGATGAATCATTTTTTAAAATTCAAACAATATAAAAAAATAGATCTATAAGGGAGATATTAAAAATATAAAATTAATTATTCAATCAAAAATGTAAATAAAAAAATGTGAGAAAAATCAAGTGTACGTTTGTCTTCTTGTTGTGGAGGTATCCTCTCTCTTTTTTCCTAATCATGTAGTGTAATGATTCGGTCAGTCATTTTTAAAAATTTACTTAAAATTATCATTTTACCCCTCTCGATATTGGCTCCGAGTCACTTTTGAATGAGTTTTGAAATTTGTTTCAAGTTTTGAGTTAAAAGTTGTGAATTATGGGAATTTGAAATGTTAAAGTTGTTAAAAAGTGTTTTTCAATGTCTTTTGGAGTTTCGGGTGTCAGAATGAAATTCCGTTCATTCCATCAATTTTGAAATGTGGAATTTTGCCTAGGAGTGTTGTCAGTTTCAGATGCAGAGTCTTTTTGAGGATTTGAGGTCCTAAGTTGGAAATTGTTGAGATTTTAGCATTTGAGTTGACTTTGGTCAATATTCGGGGTTCGAATTCTCGGATCAAAATTTTGAAAGTTCTGTTGGATTCAGGGGATGCTTTTACACCTAGAGGAGGTCTTGATTGAATTTTTAAAGACCCCGAGCTTGTTTTTGCCTTTGTAGGCATTATGTTCATTTTTGGTGACTTTCACGGATATCGGGTCAATGAAACCTTAAATTTGTATTTCGATGGTTTTATTGAGTCTGGAATATCGATTTTAGTCAAATTACATATATGATTTGTGTGTATGGGGTTCTGAACAAATCTCGAGGGTCCGTTTGATGATTTGAAAGTCGGTTGATATTTCTGATGCTGGTATGCTTTGCTTTCGCGAAGGTTACCTCGTGATCGCAAGGTTCGTGTTAGCGAGACCCTGTTTGCAAAAGCAATGGGCCCTTTTTGGGGGGGTTCGCTTAAGCGAACCATGGGTCACGAAAGTGAGACCCCTTTTTTTTAGGGGTTCGCTTAAGCGACATCAGAGAGGATTTATGCCCCCCATTTCAGAGTTTTCACCAATGAATTCCAAATGTCTTGCGAAACATTTTCAAGTAAAGATTTTCGAATTCAAACCTCATTTTCAGAATTGAGTTTTTGAGTTTTTGAGTTGATTTGACCCATTTTTCAAAATAAATTATTTGGGTGTTGTTATTTCCGAAATCTTATTGTAGTTACTTGATTGAATTAGATTGTGTGGCATTGGACATTGTTCGAAAAAGAGAAGGCTCAAGGCTTAAAGTGACTTTTGATTGAATTGAGGCAAGTGATTTATAAACCTTGTAAAACTAGTAAAATCGTGTATTTTCCTTCACTGTATGTGTTGTGGAGTAATGAAAATAAGGTGATGGGTTCAATTATTTCACTTGATTGATATTAATGACTAAAAGAAGGGGCTTAATGAAAAAGGCAACGTGTTGATAATTGTGATTTGTGAATTGCCTTGTTGTGGTCCCTGATTTGTTGATTGATGAAATGTTTTGTTGGCATTATTGTGGACTTGAATTGCTTGAGTTGTTGTCTCTCTCTTATGGTGTAGAATTTCTTATTTGCATTGATTTCTTTGCACCGTGATGAGACATGTGATGATTATGTTGAGGGAAATGGTTCATGTAAATGTTTTGATAGAAAGCTGAAGAGAAATGGTTCCGGCTAGTGATATGATATAAAGGCGAAGAGAAATGATTCCGGCTAGTGATATTGTACTGAAGGGAAATGATTTCGGTAAGTGATATGATATAAAGCCGAAGGAAAATTATTTCGGCTAGTGATATTGTGCCGAAGGAAAATCACTCCGGCAAGTGATACTATAAAAAGTCAATGGGAAATGATTCCAGCTAGTGATATTGTGGTGATGAAAAATGGTTCTGGCAAGTGTTTGATTATTGTGATTTGATGAGCTTGATATTTGTGATTGATCTACTTGATACTTGTGATTGATGTACTTGACACTTGTGATTGACATACTTGATACTTAGTTGTTGTTGATTGTGAAGTTGGACTATGATTGTTAAGCCTTGTGAGCTGTGTATAGTAAGCTATTAGGTTGAGTTGATTTCTATGCAGGTTGTAGTTTGAGGAGGTTTGGTTGGGATGAAAGGAGTACTTGTATTCTAGCCTAGTTTTGCTTTCTTTAGTAGGTTGTTTGCTGAGTACTGTGTTGTTTGATGCTCACTCCTTGCTTCTACACTTGTGTAGGTTTCGTGTGATTGCTCTTCTTCTATTTTCAAGGCTTTCGAAGGACTTTGAGAGGTAGTTGCTTTTCATCCCGGGCGGCCCTCTTATTCCTTATTTTATGCTTTGTTCTATTCTAGAGACAAAGGTATTGAGCGTTGTACTTATCTTTCAGTTATGTATTTATATTAGTGGCTTGTACATGTGACAATCAGATTTTGAAGTTAAATTAGAATGACTAAATTTTCCACTCTTCTGTTATTCTTCTTTTATTTTCCACATCTCTTTCGTGTTGTTGGGTTGAGGCTGACTTGCCTTGGTGAAAATAAACGAGTGTCATCACTTGCATTTTTGGTCGTAACATGCAAATGGACTATCTAATATGTATTTCCTCAAAGCTGTCCACTTGAATTTTTCAGAAATAAATAAATAAGAACAGTCCTAAAATATCTTCTTAAATACATGTGATCCTTTAATTTCAATTGATGGGGTATATATTTATGACATCTATAGAGAGACATGAGCCACATTAATTTTGTTGCTTGGCACCTATTCCTACGAAAGACTTTTAGTTTTTTTCTTTGTGGGGTTTTATTTGTGGAATTAATATGTCAATAAAAGTGCATATCTCCCCATGTAAGGGCATTTATAATTAGGTGAAAATCATCTCCATTCCCCAATTTTATTTTAAATCAACCCCCCACCTGTCTTAATTTTGGGAATTAACCGTTCTTACTTTTTTTTTAAATGTCTATTCTACCCTTACATTATCAACCTTTTTTTATATACTTCTTTTAAAATATTAATATTTTTATTTTGTAATCTATATAATAATTTTTTTATTAAAAAAATATTGATTAAGTATATAATTTAATATTGTTCTATAATAATATAAATGTAACGATCCTCTTATTCGTTTTATGACTTTTAGCCAAATTTTTTATATTAACCATTTAATAGATTTTATAAATAATTTATGACTGATGGAAATGAGTGACATGACTTTCAGATTAAATAATGAATTATTTTGTTATTAATAATAAAAGGAAAATGCAAAAAAATGATCCAAGCCCAAAGTAGTAGTAATAATAATTAAATGTATATTAATGTTTGCCATATTTTGTAGTTTTTTCTAATAATAATAGTAATAGGGCTAAAGTTGTTTTGCCGTTTGCAGCAGCAGTTAGTGCACAAAGGAGAAAAAATACGCAGTGAAGAAAAAAGGAAAAAAGAGAAGAAGAAATATGAATTTCATTCTAAAGCGTTAAAGATAATGATTCTCGTTTTTTCTATTAAATTTTTATGTGATTATGAACATATTTTCAGCGTAGAAATGTGTATAATTTATACTTAATTAAGAAAATATAGTCTTAGAGTTCTTCGATTAAAATTTTAATTTAGGGATCGAATAACGATCCGTTTTAGCTGAAATTTTGCGTGTGAGTTTATTTTATCATGGATGAATATAATTTGAAAGAAAATTTCAAATTCGAATTTGATGGCTTGGGATGACTTTTTGATCCGATTGTTTAGCCAAAACTAGATATAGTAATATGGGTGTCATTAGATTTGTATTCTCATGAGGATTATATATTTGATACATTGGCAACACTTTGAAACTTTACGAAAAGTAAAAGGCAAAATCTTGAAGAATTTGTGGCACGTGTTCGACTTTCAAGGTATGTTAAGACTTCCTAGACTTCGTTGAAGGACGTTTTCTAATTAAGGATTAAAAATGGAATAGACCATGGGTAAGGGCGAAATATGAGGATTTCGTACCAATGGTGTGACGGACATTGGTACGAGTACTGGTGTTATAAAGGAAAAAATTATTACTATAGAATGACAAATTGTAATCCGAGAATGCCAAAGTTTATTATTGATTTGATTTCTTTGTGTGATTGTGTTTCTTTATTGAACCTGTATATTTGTGATAGTTGAGGTGATTATATATCATACCGATATTTGATTGATTGAGATGAATCATCATCCCCTTTTATTAAAATCATATTGTGCACATGCATTGACATATTGAGATTGAGTATAAGTTGGGCACGTGGAGATCGTCCGTACTGCGGATTGTGAGAAATTATGATTATAAGTTGGCACGTGGAGATCGTTCGTACTTGGGATTGTTTGATTTTATGATAGTGCGTTGAGATTGTCCGCACAGACACGTGGAGATCATTTGTATCGGTATATGGACCTCACGAGTCCCTCATGGGTCATGAACTCTCGATGTTGAGATTGCCCTTTTAACTTGGCATATTGTCATCTATACCCTTCAACTTTCTGCGTGCACAAGTATACATTTAAATTTTAATAAAGTTGAACAAGTAGATGCACACATTTTAAGTGACAAGTCGTGTGAGATACACTCGAATTGATTGCATTATGTCATGTAGAAAATATATTATGTTACGTGTAGGATGCGTGTGACTATTTGTTCAACTTTATATAATTTTAAATGTCTACTTATGCTCACTAATAAGTTGGAGAACATAAATATCAATTTATGCCCAATAAAATAGCACATTAATGTGTTATGCCTGAGAAATGAATGAAACTTAAATATGCATGCACATAATACATTCATGCATACATACTTAATATATGCAATATTAAAATAACATTAGATTTTGCAACAAACTTTTAACTTATAAAGCTAATGAGCTTAAATAAAATCTATAAATACAAAAGTTAAAAAATAAATAATATATATATATATATATGTTTGATTTTTTATGAACAACTTTTTATGCAAAAAAATGCAATACACTAATTTAAAAAAAAGTAAGGTCTAATACATATTTTATATGCAGTAATATCAGTAGTTTATGCATTATTCAATAAGTTTATGTTGTTTAGTACATTGGGTTAGCTACCAATATAAGTAAGAAATTAAACATAATTGAAGTTCTTGTATAAGAATTATAAGATCCAAAACGACATGAAGAAAATTTATTTTCTTTTAAATGATTTTTTTTTTCTCTTTTGGGTGATTTTTTTTTTAAAAAAATATCAAATAGTATAACTAAATAAATCTATAAGGGAGATATTAAAAGTATAAATTAATTATTGAATCAAAAAAATAAAAACAAAAATTGTGAGAAAAATCAAGTGTACGTTAGTCTCGTTATGGTGGCGATATCCTTTCTCTTCTTTTCCTAATCAAGTAGATGGACAGTATAATATGAATCTCTGTCCACTTGAATTTTTTGAAAAAAATTAAATAAGAAAAAAACATATTTATCAAACGCATAGATGTTTATCGATAAGAAGAAACAAAAAAAAGACTAAAAAATAAAAATTATACACTCGATATAAATAAATAATTTTTTTAAAAAAATGTTATAGTGAAAGAAGAAGAAGGAAGAAAGAAAGAGCAAATATACAATTGGTACAAACACATTGAACAAAATATCTTCTTAATTAAATACTAGCCTTTAATTTCAGTTGATGGATAATGTATATTTAAGACTTGTTTGTTTTTCTTTTTGAGGTTGGAGAGCTATGAAATTAATATGTCAAGTAAGGCCTGGCCTAACCCGTGATTTGATAGGACTGGGTTACGATTTTGGAGCCCATTTAAGAAAAGGGTTTTTTAGCCCGGCCTGAATAAGTCTGCCGATTTGTAGGACTTGACAAATATGGATAGGGCCAGCCCGTGGGCTAAATAAAAATTAATTAAAAAATAAAAATAAAATAGAGTATTAAAAATAACAAGAGTCTAAACTCAAAATCTATTTAAAGTTTGAAATATTATAATTTAAATATAAATTATATTTATAAAATATATACTATATAAAATAAAAATTTCCTAAATTTCTAGGGAATCACTACATGGGTCGTAACCTAGGGAATGTTGTCATAGTTTTTGTGTTTTATTATGATTATTGGAAACAATTAGGTTAATATTTCTATTTAACTATTTATGGTTTTACTTGAAATCAAACTTAATAAATATTATAAAGATAATTTTATTTGTTGATTTGATTAACAAGTAGTAACACTATCACCATGTAATATTGTCTTGTCGATATTTATGATAATATTTTTAAATTATAAAAAATTTACTTTTAAAAAAAGAGGGCTGGCCCGGCAAAGCCCGTAGCCCACATACTTGTGGGCTGGGCCGATCATTTTCTGACCCACACCAAAAATGGGTTAGCTCGGTCTGACCCGTAAAATTTCAAAGCCTGTATGAGTTAGCCCGAATGGGGTGGACGAGCCCATATTGACAGCTCTACGTGTAGGGGTATTTATAATTGGGTGAAAATTATTTTATATCCTCAAATTTTATTTTAGATCAAACTCCTCCTTCAATTTTGAGAAATAATCACTCCCCTCCCTTCAAATTGGCTTTTTAAAAATATCTAAGCCACTGAAGCAAGTAATAAAAAATAATGTGACAACCTTATAAACATATTTTGAAGCAAATAATAAAAAATAATCAACAAAAATCAAGATATTTCAAAATAATTTCTTAAAAGATTATCTATTAATATTATAAATAATTTTAAATTATAATTTAAGAAATATTTCATTAATGACAATAAAAAATAGTTTATATAGAGGTAATAGAAAATAAGATATATACATAATTACATAGATGTGCCTTTTTAACTTGACTTTAACTATCATCTATATCCTTTAACTTTGGATGTGTACGAGTATACATTTAAATTTTTATAAGGTTGAACATGTAGACACACATGTTCTACATGACAATTTGCATGAGATACACTTGAATTGATTGTATTATGTCATATAGAAAATATATTATGCTACGTATAGAACATTTATGTCTATTTGTTCAACTTCATACAAGTTTAAATGTCTACTTATGCTTACTCATAAGTTAGAGGACATAAATGTCAATTTATGCCAAATTAAAAAGCACATTAATGTATAATGCCCAAGAAATAAATGAAACTTAAATATGCATGCACATAATACATTCATGCATACGTACTTAATTTATGCAATATTAAAATAACAATTATGAAAACTTACTAATTAAAATACTTGTAAAAATTATGAAAACTTACCCATTCAAGAGGGAAAAAAGTTGGTATTTGATTGAGAAAAGAGAGAAAGAAACATTTGTAGAGAGAGAGAGAGAGGCGGAAGCGATACAAGTAGGAAGTTCAACATAATTAAAATGACAAGAAGACACTTCATTTCCTTGTGAATGGATTATTTTTTTTCTCTTTTGGACGATTTTTTTTAATTTTCTTGTATAGTTAATAACGAATAATCAAATTAATATCGATAAATGTATATTATGTATAATTTAATTTAATTTTAAAAATTAATCAAATTAATTTGATCATGATTTTGACCAATAAACCAATCCGTAAATATCCCTAATAAAAGTCGAAAAAAACACTTCAAATATGTATTGATCGTCTCACCCTCCATTTCCCATCCAAAACAATAGCAACTAATCTCTTCTTTAAGGCTTCCCACCTTTACATCTTAACAAATACATACTCCCTCTGTCCCAATTTATACGACTTACTTTCATTTTTAGTTAGTCCCAAAAAGAATGACACATTTCTATTTAAAAGAACAATTTAACTTTTAAAAGTCCATTTTATCATTAATGAAATGATTTATAGCCACACGAATTTGTATCATTCATTTTAGATCACAACTTTTAAAAGTTTTCCTTTCTTTGTAAACTTCGTACCGAGTCAAACTACCTCACATAAAATGGAACAGAGGGAGTACATTAATTCAAACTCCAATAAGAATTAATCAATGATGACTAAGATCAGTGGCCTAAAGCCTCCTTTATTTTCATTAAGATTAAAACGTCTAAATCTGAATAAGCATATGGATATTAAGATGTGCATGAAGATCTTGATGTCTAGATCTGAATACACATTTGAATATTAAAATGTGGCCTCTAGATTTATACAATGAATGACTAAGATTGTTTGTTTGCAATATCTGATTGTGCATATGAAATTTAACACTATATAAATAAAATTTTATAAATTTTCATTTAAAAAAAATATACCTTTTAATAAGATACTTCAGATTTTAACAACATACCTCAAGTATATACATAACTATTCTTTTTAATAACAATTAGTATTTTTTCACTCAGAAACTTTGATTCTTAATGAATATCAATACTCTAAAAAATATTATGACAACAAGAGTTCTTGACAAACATCAATACCATCCCACCCCCACCTTCTCTCAAAAAAAATTGATAATTTAAGAAAATACTAAATAAATTAAAATACTTGTAAAGATATTGAAACTTATCAATTTAGGAGAAAAAAATTGATATTTAATTGAGGGAAAAAAAGGAAGAAACATTTGTAGAGAGAAAGGTGAAAGCGACATGCATATTTTGGGAATATATAATATTAAATAAGTTTTGTTAAGACTGTTCTAAATTTGATTTGTTCAGATTTATTGAGTCTTCCTAAAAAAATCTAAATTTGAATGATGAAAAATTAGATTATCATTAAAAGCAAACAAATAAGGCCTAATATTAATAAATAATATATATACTAGATGACTCATGTACAACATGTTCAACAATATTGTCATCCCGCTATGTTACTATTCCCTCCGTTTCTTTATATTTGGCTTCTATATTAATTTTTTTAATTTAAAAAATATATATTATTTTTAGTATTAAATAATTATAAAATATACTAGTAGTTAAATTTAGATTTCAAAACATCTATGGTCATTATACAAAACTGATTTTTTTAAAGCAAACCACATGTGCCTCTTCCATATTCTTCCAGAACGTTCTTCCTCTTTCCTCATTTTTTGCATATTATTAAGAGATTAGGAATCAAGCAAATGAAAATTGCTAGGATCTTCTCAAACCCGTTCTTCTTCTTTTTACTCAAACCGGAAAAAGTAGACACAAGTCTCTGCTATTTTCATCTTTTCAGCAGGCTATCGCCATTTTTAGGTATGTATATTCTTCCTTCAATGTTCTTCGTCTTCATCTTATTCTTTATGTTTCTCTTTTTTTCCCTTTATATGTACAAGTTCTTTCAAAAGTGAGCATCGCTTACAAATATGTATTTTATGTTTCTTTATGTATAGGAGGTCGATGCTTCTTCTGAATAAGCGGCTCGTATTGTTATTCTTCATTCTAGAATTAACTGGGTATGTTTTGATGTACTAAATTTGTATATTTGAATTTGTTTTGTTAATTTTCATAGTTTTGTTACACTTAATAAAAGCCTATTGCTGAAAATGCTTTCTTTTTCTCTTGGTACTAAGACAAACACTGAAAATGCTTTCTTTCTGTGTTGGTACTAAGACAAGTATTTTTGGTTGCCAACTCTTTGTTTTTGGTCTTAACTGCACAAATTCAACTTATGTTGCTGCTTTGCAATCTGGAACAATATCAGTCTTCACGTTCATACTTGCTTTACTCATGGGGTCAGTAAACATTCAATTCCTTTCATCTCTCGATTTTGTATCCTTGTTCCATTCACTCTTATATCTTGCATGACCTATGAGTTTGAGTGAATCTTTTGTTGCTAACTTTGTGAGATGTGAAAGATCAAGTTCTATCAAGTATCAAATGTTGTATTTTAATACCAAAACTGTTGTGCTTTAAATTGGAGCAACCACAAGTACTTTATTTTGGTGCATAGAATGAGAGTCATTGCAATCAATTTGAAGGATATAATATATCCTTCAA
>JAJOOS010017802.1:0-25627 GCA_029582725.1 Solanum chiquidenum | reverse complement strand
ATTCCTCTTATAAATAATTTGTGATGATAAAGAAATATGTGAATGATAGGAAAATATTATTACTTATGGATGTAAAATATAAATTAATTTTGTTTTAAGTATAAAAACCTTAAATTAATCAACTTTTTATCATGTTAACAGCTTTAAGGGTATTTCAGACATTTTGATAAAAAAAGTGTTTACCAGCAGCACTTATTACCAAACACATCAACAACTTTTTTTTCAACTGCAGCACTTTTATTCAAACACATAACTACTTATTTTAAAAATAAGTTCCAGCACTTTAAAAAGTTACTTTATAAAAGTTACTTTTTTTAAGTCAATCCAAACGGGCTCTAAAAAGTAAGTGGTGCTTACTAGGTTCTCCAATCTGCTCTAAATATGTCTTTCTTAATGTTTTTTAGTTTTCATTTCTTTCTTTAAATCAAGCAGTTGATCAATTGACCACCGTGAGCTTTCTTTAGTACACCCCTGTCCAAAATTATTCTCTTCCTCTAGAAATCACAAATTTATCTTTTTATAGTGTAACCTAGTAGAACTGACACATAATAATGCGCAAATCTTTCTCATAAAAAAGAACATTAATCTGGGATTCCAGAGACTCTTTAGCCGTACAAAAAGAACTTTACAAAGCTTGCATGATACCTAGTGTAGACTATGTCGAGGTGATATCCTAATTACAGAACACTTAAAAGGATTTCTTATGCGTTTCTAAAAACTTCTTATAACCTGTTGTTTGCTTTGAAGTGTGTTTAGTGAAAAATAATTTACCAACATAAATGGAAATGATAAAGGCAAACAAATGATTACACATCTATTTGAGCCTCTATTTTTAATCCATTTACCTCCTAAAGATGTTGAATATAAATCCAGTAGCTTCAAAAAATAACTCAGAAAATTGAGATTCAAATAATAATAAAACTTATCTACAAAAAATTATACAACGAAAAAACAGAAAGTACCAAAACAGGATGAGTGCTTGATGGCTCTTGAGTGACTGCTATCATTACTACTGTGTGGACCTGAACATTGTACCTTCACACATAGTGTAAACATTTCTACCGAAGGAGTTTAGCGACAAAGATCTTGTTTTCAATTTGTTAATTAAGACATGGATGAATTCAGTCCCCCTCGATGACAAAGTGCTTCTCTTACATGGCATCATATTGCATTCTTACCTCCAGTTTACTATTCATGTACTTTAAAGGAACACGTAAAAATAATTTACCACAGCCTTTGACAGATCGAGGTACTAATGATGTTTCCATTTAATGTCTATTATTTCACTTCTGCTATCTAACACTTTTCACTTTAAACTCAATTAGATGACACATGAATTTTACACACAAGAATAGGCCAAAACTTGAAGTAAGATATTACGTTGGTTTAACATTTTCAGATTACCTAGTTCATTCTTCATTGAAGGACAAATTTCACCATTTAGACATAATTCAATGTTATGTTATTTATGTATAACATAGAACCTGACTGTATATGATCTCTTCCGTTCAACATTGACTTACAACATGTCTCTATTATACTCGAGAAGGATCTATATGTACGTGATATTTTTACAAATTTACATTAACTACTGAAATAATTCTCAAGAACCAAGAATAATAGAACACTTGGTGATCGAAAAAATGACTTTCACGACCAATTTTTTTTGTTGACGTTGAAAGTATACTTATAACGACATGATTCATGTCATGTCGTTAAGAAGTGGTGTTAAACTTTGGAGTGGCACTAAGACTTACGTATTATGTAGGTGTTGCATATGGAGTCTGCTGTTTTAAATTACTTGAAGTTTAAAATGACAACTCCAACAACCAAATGTTTTCTGAGGTTAATATTCTTACCATGATCTAGTAGTTGCTTTTGAGTATGATGATTTAGGAACTTATTGTTGGGATATACTGCAGGAGGTTTGTTCGAGCTGCTCAAGGACTTAATGAGGTAACCTCTTCACTTAAGGGGTGGGGGGCAGGGGCCTAGAGGCACATCGCCTTGGTGCCTATAAGGGGGGTGGTGGGCCTCGAGGCACCGCACCTCGGGCATCGGGGAAGGGGGAGAGGGTGGGCCTCGAGGCTCGGGAGTGGTGGTGGTGGGGCTTGAGGCACCTCGGGGAGAGGGTGGAAAGGGTGGTGGGGCTCGAGGCACGATGCCTCTAGGCTCGGGGGGGGGTGTAATGGGGCCTCGAGGCACGACGCCTCGGGGCTCAGGGAGAGAGTGGGGGGTCTCGAGGCACGGCGCCTTCGGGCTGGGAGTGGGGGGGGGGCTTGAGGCACAACGCCTCATGGTGGAGGGTGGGTAGGGGGCCTCGAGGCATGACACCTCGAGGGGGGAAGTTGATGTTGTGCCTCAAGGTGCGACACCTCGGGGGTGCGGGCCTCGAGGCATGGTGCCTCCATGCTCCGGGGGGTTGGGGGCTCAAGGCACGACGCCTCGGGGCTCGGGGGTGGTGGACTACAAGAAAATATAGAATTGGCAACAACCTTTTTGCAACAATAGTGATATTGTTGCTAAATATCAATAAATGGCAACAACTTTATTTGTTTGTTGGTACAGAGTAAATTTTTAACCACGAATTTATTAATTTATTGTAGGCAAATATCTTAATTTTGTTGTCATATTTTGTGGGTATTATAGTAAATTTAAAATATTAAAGAAACTTGCAACATATTTTTTCGTCGTTGTTAAAAATTTATTTATTGTTGGTAAAACATCAATTTTTTACAACAACTTATTTAGTTCGTGGTTGAAAATTATTTCCCAATTTTTCTGCAAAAGAGAAGGCAGAAAAACTTCCACTCTATAATTTTTTTGTCCCAAAACCCTTCCCTCTTTTGTCCCAAACTGTTCCAAAATTTCATTAAACACTAAAAGCTGCTATGTTGGAAATGGAACGATTGGTGCCTTACTCAAGCAAAAGTTTTAAATTGTAAGTTTCTTCCTTCTAATGTAAATTGTTTCAAGCTTAGTGTTTTTATTTCTCAGGTAAATATGCAAAAAAAATGAGTAAGATTTGCTATTATTTGGGTATGGATAACTTGTAGATGCTTCATCGCTGGAGATTTTGTTTCATGACTATTACCCAAAAGAAATCAAAGATTCAATTAAAAGGTTTGATTTTGTCAAAAGATCATTCAAGGTTGTCGGTGTGGCTGCTCGGAGTTGAAATATTATTATGTCCATTCGGCTTTTCTCTTCCTTCATGTGAGCTTTCAGAAATACATTATTCTTTTCCTCTTTAATCAATACTCTTAGTATATTATTGATTTATTTCCATGAATAGCTATCCTGTTCAAATCAATTCTTTTAATGTTGCAATTGGAGTGTTATCATTCTCTCAAAATAATAATTAGGGCTTAAATTTTTATTTTTTCAGTTTGGTCGCTCCAATTTCAAACATTTGCGTAGTGAAATGAAAGGGGCTAATTTTAAATGGTCAGTTCTTGAAATTTTCCATCTTTTAGTAACTCTAAAATTTTAGTTTTTGAAGAATTTTGCTTTGTAAAGATTTAACATAACTTTATTGAGTATGTTTGGTGTTGAAACTGAATTTTGCAGGTACGATGGGTTCTTACTGTCAATGTTAGCAACCAGTATGTTTCCTTTTCAATATTCATACTGAGTTCCATTCTGTAAAGTGGAGGTACCCTGGATGCTGAATTGGGTTTCTCAATGTAGTTTCATTGACTAGTGTCTTTGGGGTTTTGTAATCTGAAAAAGATTTTGGGGATAGGGGTAGGGCTGTAGGGGTAGAGGGATTAAAAGGTGGGGAATCAAACTCTTGCAACAAGGTGAAAGCTTAGGTAGCCAACCAACCGAGCTACTAAGATTCTCAGGCTTGTATCTTTGGTGTTCCTTGTCTTGAATTGTTTTATCTTTCCTTAACTGTTTCTTTATTAGAATCTTTGTGGCGATAAATTGGAAGTGGTACCATCTTTGCATATATCCGTTGCACATTTAGATCGTGGTGGGTATTAAAGCAATGCTTTGTTTACTGAAAATTGGTGTAGTATTTTTTGGGAAGACTCAGTTGTTTTCCCTTTTGCTGATCCAGGTTGACTACACAACAGTACTATTTCTTTTTCGGCTCTTGATGTTTGTTGATAATGGACTTGCTGCTGGAATGGGATTGTAAGGCCACCTCTCTAAGACTATAGTTTAATTTAGTTTCAGTTTGTCATAGATGGAGCATTGACGACAATAAAAATATACCCAGTATAATTTTACAAGTAAGGTCTAGGAAGCCTAATGTGTACACAATTTTATCCGTACCTTGTAAAGATAGAAAGCCTATTTTAATAAGAGCTAAAAAGATGGAGGGATTTTGTATGCATCCAAAAGAAGTAAAGAGAGAAAATTGTAGCCATCACAAATGTTCAATCTCTTTACTTCATTTTTTCACTTTACTTTAGATGTGCAGGATGGTGGACGCGCAACTGGAACAAACAGATTGTATAAGTTCTAAAGGAAGTTTCCTTCAATAACCTTTTCCAACTTTACAATCAAGTTAAGTAGTTCTTTCAGACAAAGCAAGGTACATACTTTTTTCTATTTTCTATTACTCTTGTAGTAAGCTGCTGGCACTATATTCATGGTAGATATTGGTCATCAAAATATCTTGCAACTCATACAAGATTTGATTTAGAGAAGCATAACTAGTTGGGTAGGGTTTAACTTGTACTGTCTCTCTTGAATTATATTTGTTGTCTGAGTTCGGTGAAGTGCTTTAGCAGCTTGATAACAAAGTTAATCACCTACTCAACAAGATATGTGCATTGTGAAATTCTATAAACTATAGGTCTGTCACTATTATGCTATACAAACCTGAGGTTGCTGTGCAAGATACTTATCTAAGTGCTATTTGCGAAATGTCAAATTGTATTTACGTTGTGAAATCCACATGTACATTTTAGACCTGCTTGGTTGTGGTTCTCTTCAAATGGTTTTGGGGTTCTTCGGTGACAATTTTTATAGTTAGTGACACATGCTTTGTTACTGATACAAATATGCTCAACTGAAAAGATTAAATCGTGAAGATTTAGATATCTTTTGTTGGGGTAGTGTAATTGACAAGTATAATTAAAACAATGAGAGTTGACTCATATAATGATGAAATTAGTTGTTTCTCTCCTTGTTAGAAATTGAATGCAATTTTTGGTAAGATAGTTTGATCTTGGAATGATATTGCACCGGTCAACATTTTAATTCCATTTTTCTCTATTAAAATTAGGATTGTTCTATATCGACAGACTGAAAGGTAAGAACCAGTTAGATTTATTTCTTTTTTTGTTCTTTTGCAATTATATCTCAGCTTGTCCTTCTCATTTAGTGATTTATGGTTATCTTGATTACATAATATGCTAAGAGCTACTCTTGCATTCTATCTATGTCTTGATAATGCTTAAAACTAACAATTGATCCTTTTTAGTCACTCTGATTTGAATGATGATTAATTCTTGTATTAATGAACTTCTTGTGATGATAAAAAATATTTGGTTTAAAAGAATCTATATTTAAGGTAGAAGTATAGGTTGACGTGTAGCATCCCTTTGACCGGATAAGTTCAACAAAAAAAGCTTGAAAAACAAGTATAAAAACAAAGCTTTCTTCAATCTTTAAGCTTATCTTCTGTTTTGTGTTGAGTCAATTTAACAATTTCATATTCAGTATTTGTTTAACTATCAAATGAGCGAAGTTATTAAAGGATTCTCACTGAAATATATGCTCAAAAGAGACAGACTATAACTAATCTAATTTCTAAAATAGTTAGCTTGAGAAAGCAAAGTTGTTATATATAATTTTTAATTGGCTCTTATGGCTCTGTAATTGATGTGTCCTTGAAACTAAACATAAAAAAAGTAATGTCTTTTTCATCAGGTAGTAAAAAAATGTCTACTTTTGCTGGGTTCTTTTATATAATTAATTGTTGCTTACTTTCCGGGAGTTGATCATGACAAGTAAGTATTTTTATTAATTGGCATTTGTACCTTTTAGCTTCTATGGTATTTGGTACGTTCATGTAATGTACTTGGTATACTTAATTCTAAACTCTATTACTCGTTGTCTCTTTTTTCTTTTCCTTATAATTATCGTTGACACTCATCTTGTGTAGAGATGCCTAACATTTACTTTTGTATAACATTGTTGGACTAAATCGTTATTTAGAGTTATTTATTTTCTGCAGAATACTCCATTTTAGTCATCTTAAACGGTGTAATTTAGGCACCACTATCCCATTCCTCTCTAATCACACTTATTTTGCCTTTGAAGATATTTTTTATTAAAAAGTTTCTCAGGCATTATTTAAGTGCTTGATTACATTGAAGAAAGTGGACTCAAAAGACCTGCAATTGCTTTGATCAATACAAACTTAGGTAAAAATAGGGACAATGGAAGAAAAAGATCCATATAGGTGATAACTACTAGTTGAGGATAGGTTTTAGACTTGTATGGAACTTTTTTCTTGGTAATGCATAGTAGTTGTATAGTATTAGTGCTTGAAAGATATTGATTTGTGTTTTGATGGCAAAAAGGCAATGTATCTATAGAGAAACTTGTGAAGATTCAGATTTCGTCTACTTTGAAGAAGCAACTGGTTGATGATTGGGAATTCATCATGCATCATAATAAGGTATATATGTGTAGGATAATGACTAGGTTTATTTGTCGTATTTTTTGTTGACGAGCTCATTAACAGTTGAAGACACAAGTGACAATAACAACTACTTCAGTCCCAAATAAGTGATGAGAAGTTTCATGTTGCTCATCAATAGGTTGTTCTGTTTATGTAGCTGATAGAAAATCTGTTGGCAAAATAACTTGCATGAGCTTTAATGGAAACTGGAAGTACTCCGGACACAAAAAACTTGGATTCCTCTATTTCGATTTCTAGTGTTTCGTGGAGATTGACTCCGATAATTATTTTTTTATAAAGTAATAAAGCTCCAATCATACTATTAATGTTGCTTAGCAGGAGTCGTGTTCCAACAAGACCCAAGTCCTAGTATTGGATACATTGTGGATGTAATTAAAGCATTTTCTTGTGTTAGATGCTGGGAGGGAACATAGATGAGTGACTAGCCATTGAAAATGGGAAACCGATAATAGAGCTATCAACCAGAGGTGGAATTGTTTAATCATCTTATCTCAACTTGAAACCCTAAAAAAAGGTGCAGACAAATAGATACAGGCGATGCCTAATTTGCTTTTGAGATCTTTGTTGATTTACTAGACTATGTTTTCCAGGCCACAACTAATCTGAACAAGATTAGAATATTACTGGATAATATGACACTAATTTGTCCAGCTACATGTATGCATTCTTCCCAACAAGTGGCATGCTAGAGTTGATCATTACAATATTTCTTTTAGTGCAAATGAAATAAGGAGAGTTACCAAGAGATCAAAGTGAGTTGGGACGTAGTTGATTGTATTATTATGTCATTTTCTCTTCCTTTTAAATTTATATTAGTGTAATTGATAACTTTATCAAAATATAAATATATTCATCTTTTATTTGCAGGATGAGTATGCATAATTCAACACTGCTGCCATACAAGTACTATTGGAAGAAGATTTTTTTTAAATTACTAGTAGGATTAGAAAATAATGACCTTGCTTATATATTATTTTTTTTACAAGTAAAGGCATTTGTACAGGTATTTAATTTTTTGAAAGTAGTAAATATCTAGTACATCAATATTATGTATTGACTTCTGTAGATTTATATAATTTTTAATTTTTGAAGAAATGTGCATTACGTATGTAGCAACTATTCACAAATTGTTGCCAAAGGTACATAGAAATATTCGATTTATTGTAATAAAAATCATTGTTGCCAAAAGTCTTCCTAACAAATTACTACTAACTTTTTGCAACAACTAACGTTGTTGGTAAAAAAGTTTAATTTATGGCAACATTAAATTTTGTTGCGAAAAATCATATAAGCCACAACTATACGAATGAAAGGCAACAACATTTTTGGTTGCGTTAGTAAGTTTTTGGCAACAATATATTATGTTGTTGCAAAAACTTTTTCCATCGGCGTTTACTGCAACAACATGCAATTTTTTTTTATTGTTGCCAAAAGTACTTTTGGCAACAATATTCAATATATGGCAACAAATTTTTTTGTTGGAAAATGTCTTTTTTCTTGTAGTGGGGGGCCTAGAGGCACGGTGCCTTGGAGGGGCAGATGGGGGACCTCGAGGCACGATGCCTCGGGGCTCGGGGGGGGGGGGTTGGGGGGCCTCAAGGCACGATGCCTCGGGGCTCGGGGTGGTAGGCCTCGATGTACAACGCCTCGGGGAGCAGGGTGGGGGACCTCAAGATATGATGCCTCTAGGCTTGGGATGGAGGGTGTGCCTCGAGGCACCTCGGTACTCGAGGGAAGGGTGGGGGACCTCGAGGCACTATGCTTCATTTTTAACTCTACAAGATCTGCTGAGGTGACTTTCTGAGAGACTGTGACAAGACAATTTATGTATACCTGTCAATATATAACTGGGTCACCAACTGGAGTAGAGACTGAGAAGGGTTCAGAAAGAGTTTCTAGACTAACACTGAAGTTTACTGCTATATAGGGAGTTATAAAAGAAATAGTAGCCCCTGGATCTAACAATGCATAAACATCTAAATGAAAGACTGGTAACATACCAGTGACTATATCAGGAGAATCTTTCTAGTCCTAGCGAGCCTGGAGAGCATACAACCTGTTCTGGCGCTGATCGCCACCTGTACCAGATGAAGCACCTTGCTGAGTTGGGCGACCTACTGGTGCTGTAGACTGAGCCCTATTTTTTTTACCTCCTTACCCGTGCCTAGCCGAAGGGCAACCCTTCAACCTATGGCCGGACTGACCACACCCAAAGCACCCTTCCTTGCCTGCAAGACAATCGCCCGGATGGTTCTTACCACACTTTGGACAAGTTAGGAAAGTCCTGTTACCTGAATTACTCCCCTGAGACTTAGAGCCTGATGCCCTACCTTTATGATCCTGTCAAAACCTGGGGGATGGAGCACTAGATGATGACGGTACTGGGGCTGTAGACCTCTTCTGAAACTGTGAGCGATTTCCACCACTCGATTTTTGCTGAGAGTATTCATAATTCCCTGTTCTAGCCTTCTTGTTGTCCTT
The DNA here is from genome assembly GCA_029582725.1 of Solanum chiquidenum. Taxonomy (NCBI): domain Eukaryota; kingdom Viridiplantae; phylum Streptophyta; class Magnoliopsida; order Solanales; family Solanaceae; genus Solanum; species Solanum chiquidenum. Next base: position 16,479 of record JAJOOS010017802.1, on the reverse strand, counting down.
ATACATTTCCCTAAGCCTATCTCCCTCAACCTGATGAGCATGAGTCATAAGCCTAGAGATATTCATATCCTCTAACAACATAGCATTCATGTACTCTGTCTTCACCAAGTCGGATACCCCACACAGAAACTTACTCATTTGTGCCCTTAGATCCACAACCATGTGTGGAGCATACCTGGAGAGTTTAGTGAACTTCAGTCCGTACTCTTGGACTGACATTGAACCTTGTCTCAAATTCATAAACTCCTGAGCTTTAGCCTCCCTCAACTCTCTCGAGAAAAACCTATCCAGAAAAGCTTCAGTAAAACATTCTCAAGTCACAAGAGTTGCATCCGCACCCCTGTTTTCTTTCCACTGAGTGAACAAAATGTGAGCCACATCCTTAAGTTAGTAGGATGCTAACTTCACCCTATCATTATCTTTCACCTGCATCACTCCAAAGATTTTCTTAACCTCATCAATGAAGTCCTGTGGGTCCTCACCAATTTGCGATCCTATTTCTAGGCAGATTCATTCGAACAAAATCTCAAACCCTAGTTGCCACTGATCGACTGTTGGTGTTAGTAGGTATTGGGACCTGTTGATTGTTTTGGTTGTCTACACTCTGAGCCAGAAGCTGGATCATATTCTAGAATTCTGCATTTGTAACCTCATGGTCTGGATTGGAGGAACTGCATTAGTGTTGCATGCATTAGCATTCCTAGTGTAAGCTCTACGAGGAGGCATGATTTGAAACGCATAACGACGGACTAGAACAGAGAAATTAGATCATACCTCACGCACGATAAGATTATCAAGGAGAGTGAAGTTTTTCTTAAAACACATCGCAACCTCCCTCTCATAGATGTGGTGCACTTCACACCCATGAAAGAGACTCTACTAGTGTGGCTTCCAGACATCCTAGGACTGTTAAACCTAATGCTCTGATACCAAGTTTGTCACTTCCCGAGGCTACCCCTTGACGTAACACTAGACCTAGGATCACGAGTGACCCCAAGCTAACCTTGTGTCTGGCATATCATAAGCATACTATAAAGTTACTGAATAAAACAAGTACTATGCAGAAGCTAAATCAATAGAAAACTAAAAGTGGGGAATACCCAACTAGTCTGAATGTACAAAACATACTAAGAGTTTAGTGATATGGAACAACCACTCAAAAACTAAAGCTCAATCTACTACTATGTTTGAAAAGCCTCTTACTGAATAGAGTTGGTGGGACATGCCTCCAGCAAACTCTAACAAAAACAGAAAACTAAAATAAAAGACCAAATGTGAGAAACATGTCTTTTATCCTTGAAGTATGAGGACTCACCAATGAAGCTACTGAATATGGACTGATAAGTTGATCTAAGCATGATCTGAATGCTGAGTACCTGAACCTACATCATGAAATGATGTAGCACAGAGTATGCGTCAGTACTTGGAATGTACTGAGCATGCAGGATGTAGATAATAGCTGAACAAAGCATATAAGCTAAACAAAACATAACTGAGCAATGATATAATATGAACAGAAGCATAGTTACTGAAATATAACTGAAAATTGAGCTTAATGCAATGACCAAGTACTAATCATGAACATAACATGGTGAGACTGAATACGGAAGTATAAACTAAAAACCTGGTCAAATACACTAGAGTCTGACTGTGGGATCTACTATTAACCGATATAAAACCACGTAAGCTAAATGCAGAGTCTGATGTATACGCCCCATAGAGAGGACCCAATTTATCTTGCAAGGGGTATAAAGGCATGACTGGCGTGATCACTAAATCTAATGCCCACAGAGGGGACTTATAAACCTACGAGGGCACATAGTTCTAGGTCTGTGAGGGTACGCTGAACCCTAGTCCAACTCGGTGCTAAGCCTATTCCCAACTAGAAATGTGTAAGACACAACATAAATGAAATACTGGATAACTCAATATTCTGACATGCAAATCTAAGAATGCATCATTTATGTACTGACAATGAAACATTCGAAACAGGAGTATGTATATATGTTTAAATTACCTAGCAAGTGTAATTTATGAACTAATAGAATCTACACAACTAGGGTTTTGAGTTTCATGCAAGGAACTAAGCAATGATTTCACGAAAACATGATAAATTGATTACGAATACTATAACAACTGAATCACAACCAATATCTAAGGTTTTAGAAATCTAGGTCTAAGCAAGGTATATTGAATCAAGAATATGACTGAATTCTAGGGACCTAGTGGATGAAAGGAGCCCACTAGTGAAATCCCACATACATGGTGACAAAATCCACGGAGAAATCCTTCAATTTCGGGGCTAAAACTTGAAGAAAACCTTCCAATTCTTCTTGGGAAACTGTCGCTTCTTTCTTCTCTTTTTTTCACTAAGTTTGGGTGATTTTTGGTGAATTAAGGTTCTGGTTATGTCTGACTAAGTTATTAGGCTTAAACTGAGTAAAATGACGTTGCTTACGCGTTAAACGACGTAGTTTAAGGGCCTCAATGCATAGAAAAAATACCTAAATGACCCTAACTTAAAAGCCGATGAAGGTCATCCGCGGAGGGACCTACGGACCGTCAGTTGACCTACCAACCATCGGTAGGGGTCGTCGGTCAAGATCTGCCTGACAGGGCTTCACTAAAACGAGCATAAAATTTTACTTCGAGATGATATTTTATCAAACTCAGTGGCGTTGGAAAGATGATTCCATAATCTTTCATTTGATCGGTCATGATCCACCTAATTCATTATGTTCTAAAAGATATGACCATTTGAAGTTGATCCAACACCCAATTCCCTCCAATTGGCTGATGATCCTCACATACGGTCATACCAACGGTCCGTAGGTCCTACCACGGACCGTCCTAGTCGACCTTGGGTGGGGTCAGAGACCATAAATATTTGGTTCCCAACTACGGACCCTACCTATGGACCGTGTGTCAGACCACGGACCGTCGGTGGCTTTCGTGGTTCTTTCACCAGGTCTGGAAAGCTCTATTATTTTTATTTCTCAAGTCCGAGGTGTTACAAAATCTTAATCTTGGGATTTAGATTAGAATAATCACCTTATGTTAAATACTTTGTGATTTAGAGTTATGCTTGAATAAAGTAAGTGCATATAGTTAAACTCAGACCTTGGTAAGAGTAGTCATATACCCTTGTGGGAGCTATAAGTTGCAGCTAATGAGGTGTAGTAATTAGAAACAAGAGCATAGTTGAGAAGTGTTTCTAAGCTTGAAAGTTATTAGTTGTATTGCTTAAGGCATATTAGTCTTATTCTTACTCTGTGCCCAGATATACTTGTTTCATGTCAGATAGTTTCAGATAGAGCGTGACTATGTTTAAACACATATTGTTCGTGACTTATATGCTCTAGTCCAGTTTCAAAACTCTCAGTATGAATCAGTTCTGCCTATATTAGTAGACAAGTTCAGAAGTCAAAAAGATAGAGAAAGTAACTCCTTTCCCTTCCATGCTCAGTTTAACCATCATTTGAGGACGGATGATCCCAAGGGGGAGATATTGTAACACCTCGGAAATTTCTAAGCTAAGACATGAATCATTCTTGATTTGTGAAAAAGGTTGTGTTAAGGTCAATTCTTTTGTGTGAGAATAAACTTGGAGACGAATTAAGGTTACAAAAAACCCCTAGCACAAAGTTGAGTTGAAAGTTTTCTTGTCGATTAAGTTTTGAGATAAGATTATACTGAGGTCAACTTAGAACAAACATATTTCTCAGCATATAATGAATTAGGTGGTCCATGACCTATCAACTTAACGGTCTATGAGTTCTCTTTCCAACTCCACCAATTTTTCCTCAATCCAAGTTCTAAGTAAAATGTTATGATTGATTTACTAGAGACACTCTAACCTGGTAGAAACTCTGCGATAACTCTGTGTTACGGAGTGAATACGTACCTCACCATCCACTGGAATAAAATCCTGATTTCCAGCTCTTTTTATTTATTTTTAAAGTGTATTTTTGTCCTAAAACCTTTAGGGATTCATCTAAATTACCTTAAACGTGTAGAAAATTAGTTTTCATAATCAAACCCTCTCATTCACTCCTAAATTTGTATGCTCAAGAACTTCAAGAAACACTAAGGCTAGGGTTCATCTTCTAAGATTTTTCTTAAAGTTTCTTCAAGAACATTGTTCTTCTAGTTATGTAAGGCTATTATAGTATTGGACTAGTTCAAGATAACGCCCTACATCTACTTTCAAATCAGAAAAAAGTAATCTAGGGTTCTATCCTTTAGATTTGAGTATTCTTGAGATGAGTTGATGTTGAGTTCTGAGTTCTTGAGTTCCTGGTTATTGAATATCTATTCCTACTTATTTAATTGTTGTATATTATGCATTGAGATTTATTGAGTTGACTGTTCACGTATATTCTTTAGCATGAACCCTATCCCTAAGTATTCATTGAGTTCTTTTAAGAATCTTTTAAACAAACATAATTGTTTTAAACTCAGTTCTGGGAAATCAGTGATGAGTCTCGAGAAAGAATTTGAAAGATGATTTGAGCAAGAGTATAAGGGAACTAAGTAGTCCCAAATGTATCATTTGTTTACATTGAGAAAAGAGAAATTTCATTTTATAATTGAGTTATGAGCTTAGAGATATTTCAGAGAAGTTACCTTTTTAGGAGGTTATTTTGAGTAATTACATCAAAATAGAGAAATAATATGTTTTATACATTTTAGAATGAGTATATTATTCAGATTAGTATTGATCATTGATATATGGATGAGTTCAGACAACTCAAAATACTCATAAACTATATCTTCCAACATGGGTAAATGATCATAATTTTTAGATGGATCATTATTGCTTAGTGGATCCACTTAGTTGAGAGGTTATATACCTCGACACAGTAGAGGGCATTCAATGTACTGATGTCATTCAACCTGCATCTTTTTATGATGCAGATTCAGGTACTTAGGATCCTTAACATGAGTTTCATTGAGATCACTTCATCCGTTTGTCATCTTTTGAGTGAGGCCTCCTATTTTCTGGAGGACTCCATTTTTATAAGTTGTTAATAGTAGCATTTTAAGGTGTCATGGGTATTGTCTTGACACTCGTCTTTATATAGTAGATGCCTCATAGATAGACAGTTTTGGACAATCTTTCAGTTTAGATGTTTTATTTAAAAGTTTATGTTTCATACTTAGTATTTTCAGATAGCTTTGAGATTTAATAAACTGTTTTTAAATAATTCTTTAATTTTGATGCTTGTGTATGCTTGAGTTAGTCTTCCGCTTATAGTTCGCCAGGTTGAGGGTTCACTTGGGGACCAATAATGGTTCTCCAGAGCCGGCCACGTCCAGGGTGTAGGCTTGGCTTATGACAGTGAGTGGGCTTTAGCCCACCTCACGTGCTAAAGGGTTTCAATGGCTGATGAACCTTTTCATCCTTTCCTCCTCTCATTTTACGCAACAAAAAGTTAAAATTAGAAAAATAAATTGAGATCTTTGTCATCATTCTTCGGTGAAGAAGCAAATAGGGGAAATCAAGATTTTCTAATTAATTTAAGAGAGGACTAGGAGAAGAAGGTAAGTTTCTTAACGTAGTTTAAAAATTGAATTTGAATATTCCATGACTATGTATTGGGGTTTAGAGTTAGAGAATCATGAGTTAAAGAAACAGAGAAATTTGTTAAACTTGTAGGAACAAATAGAGTGCATTTAATTACTGGACCACAAGTTTTTGTATATTGGAATGTATGAAACAAAAGTATTGGGTGATGAGTCCACAAATTGGACTCATTTAGGGCTATATTTTAATAGAAATTGAGTCCTCAAATGCTTATTTTATCTCAATATCTGATGAAAACCCTTAAGTTTCAGGTATTTGAAGTTTGAAGAAAAGCAAGGACACGACATTGCAACAAGGAACGAAAAGGCTGAAAAGAACGAAGAAATAAAGGCCTAAGGATCGCCGAGTCCACTTGGCAAGTCGCCGAAGGGTCTTACTTCACCTTTTGTTCCAGTGTGCTGAGCCCTGAAGGAAAGGATCAGGTCGGTGGAAAAAAGGAGCAGTTGGCGCATCACCGAGAAGTTTTGCGAAGCAGTACCATGTCACCCAATGACCCAAAGCACGACGATGCTGAAGGCTGGTGCAAGACGGCAATGAACTACACCAAAAGGTGAATCTCCGAGTTGATCGGCGATTCCAACTAATGTAGTCGAATGATCCGCTGTAGCACAAATTTGTGAAAACTATAAATACTAGTTAGAGTTGTAGTTTTAGTAGTCGAACAATTATTATAATTTTCATATAGAACAATACATTTTGATATTTTTGCTCTAATTTTGAGAGGGTTTTGAAGACTTGAAGATTCAAAGGGTTTCATCTCTAAGGTTTTGGACTTAGGTGTTTTGGATTCTTCACTCTTGACTTGTTTTGAGACTTAAATCATCATACCCATTTGAATGCAAGGTCATTTTGGTATAAATTTTTATCTCTTTAGCATGTCTAGCTAAAACCCAATTCTTGGGGTGTGATTTTGTGACTATGGGTTAGATTAGTTGTTGGGTCTTGATTGTTGGTGGTTTATTTGTTGTTTTGATGTGATTTCATTTAGTAGTTATGGTGGAACTTAATGAAATTGTAGTTGTAAATACGATTTCACCTTTGTGTTTTCGAACTGCTCGAGAGAGAGGACGTAAAAGTAAGACTACTAAATTGATAACCAGTGTGAGTGGGTCGACATGAGGTTCAACTCTAGAAAGTGAAACCTAGTCCTATGTCCACACAGTAAGCTCGATAGAGTGAGTGGGTTAAGGCAGAGGTTGTTCTTCATGCGGCAAGTGGGTGTCCGAGAGGAACCTGCTTGAAATGGGGTAAGTTGCTCGAGAGAGAGCTTATCCCCTTTAAAGTCTAGCCTATTCACAAAGATTCAATGATTTTACTACCAAAATCATGTACCCAATGATTTAGTCTACCCCATATTCCTATCACATCCTAAGAATCCCATCTCCTTGATTAGTATTTTTTTGTTTTTTTGTTGTTTTTGCTTACTTGTGACAAAACCCCCATTGTTAATTGACACTTTTGTGTCCCCCTTTAATTTACAATATTTTTAATCGTTAATGTTTTTAGCTATGACTAATTAGAACTTAATTTTATTTTTCTATTAATTCTCAAAACCACTCCCTGTGGGAACGATTCCAACCCTTGGTTGGGTTATTATACTATTGTACAATCGTAGACACTTGCATTGGAAGTTGTGTCTTGATTACGCAAACATCATTGGGCAGTAAGGTTAGTTTTTTTTTTTATAATGAGAACTATCAAGATGAGGGTTGTTTTTTATTCAAAGCATCAATTAGATGACTGGCAAAGTTCAGTCATTTATGGAACATTAAGGGTTGGGTATTTTAATGTAGTTTGAATTAGCTTAACCAAAGAAGTTAACACGAAATTGATATGAATGTGATTATAGATTGATAAAAGGAATTTGTACATATCATTTGAGTGACGATCTAGGTATTTCAGCATGAGTATTGTGAGTAGTAATCTTACCATAATTTGTGTTTATAACTTTCATGATTTATACATGGTTTATAAAGTGAATGATTTACCGAAATACTTTGAACTTGCATATGCGACAAGTCTTTTAATTAAGATGATACCGAAATAGTTATTTGAGATGAACTTGCTTTTATACGACATGTTTATTGATACATGAGATATTATTACCCTTATCAAAAGAGTTTAACATTTACTTGAGAAATAGTATTTTGACATATATTTTTGGTTGATGTTTTATATACTTTGATATGATCAGAACTCATATGTCTTATAACATTTTGAAATGTGTCTATTGTTTACAAAAAAAAGTATAAATGGGAGTAGACCTTGATGGATCTTGTAGTTAACGATGGGTTTGTTAGACCTGGTGCACCTTGTAGTTACAAATTACTGATATAGCCTTTGCTAGAGGGAAGGTAGAACTAGCATACATTTACTGATATCCCTCGAGTAGAGATCTATCGATATGAATATTTAACATCTTTATGAGAAATTTACCATTATTGTTTACTTCTTTAAGAAGAAGGCAACACTGATTACATGATTCATCATTGAAAACCTCCCAGTTATAAGATTGATATGAAAGTGTTTTTCTGAGTTTATTTCTAAATATTCACATTGATTTTGCTATATGAGACAAATAAAATTGAATATTTTTTACCATTTATGAAAGGGCATTGATTGAATCATTTTTATTATCCTACTGGCATGTTTTTTGTCTTGTCCCTCATTAAAACGTTTGTGTTTAAGTGTTAGTACTCATTGAGCTAGTGTCTCACTCCTCGCTATGTGTTTTACAGAGAACTCAAGTGATCTTGGAGAATATTTCTTTAATTAGGGAGTGTGGATTGATAGTATCTGAAAAGCCTCGCATCGCTTCCTGTGGCAAGAGACTTATTGAATTGCTATAGTTTATTTAGTTCTTTAAAAACTCTTAGAGTCGCTTCATTTGTGTTTCCTTTTATTTGAGTCATGATTGTTCCTTCCTATTGTAGTCAAGTGACTAGTTTTGAACTTCTTTTCATATTGGGAGATATTGGTACTATTGTGTGGAAATTAGAGCATCTATGGATATTATGTCTTGATTTATAGTTATTATTAGTTGTGTTCTAGATTTCTGAGACATGGAAAATTCAGGATAGACCCAAAAACAAAGGAAACTCTGCCTGACTTTCTTTAGAATTCTTGTAAGGCTTGCTTTGGGATTCTCCCCGTTAGCGCCGATCACGTTCCTAAATTGGGTCGTGACAAGTTCTTAGGTATCGTTATCATTCCTTGACTAGTAAACAAAGTAGAGTTTTTAAGTCTTTGTCCTCAACCCTTCCCTACATAACATGGAGAAAAAAAATCATATTACCAATACTTTAGAACATTCTTCTGGAGAGCGAGAAACTGTAAGAAATGAAAAGGGCTCAAAGAGAAGATTAGATTTTGAGACAGAAAAAAACAGAGCATTATACAAAAAAAATAACAAGGGATCACTTTTCATTATCGACTCGCTTGAGGGAAAAAAAGTGATAAAAGTATGCTTTATTTCGCTTCTCGTTTGAAGCAACAAAGAACATGATCGTAACAACCTGCTTTAGAATTTAAGTTAATACAACTGTGACACCTAGTCATTTTAATATTGAATAACATATTTCGAACAAAAATAGACTTAATACTTTAGAATCACATGTAAAAGAATCGGAATATAGTTTTGCATACACATTATCATTAAAGTTCATACAACTGTTGCACTCGGTATGCTCTACAAATCCACTTTGGAATACACAATCCCTTATTAAACAAAACTCTCTTTATCTCCTATGTCAAGACTTTCTTAAATCACAAATAAAAGAACAAGAAAATGGTTCTGAACTAAAAGAATACAAAATGAGCTATTAATATCAATTCTGAACTGTATATTTAAAATATCTATTTCTTTCTGTTGGGATATATACTTTTAACCATATGTTTAGATATAGTATTTATTATAGAGTAATTCTTTATTCAATTTTAATAAAAAGTTTTAATAGATCATATATTTGTTTATGGTGTATGTTTACTTATATAGTAGATAATCTAGTGTATAGAGTTTTAGCTGATAAACAGAGGATTAAATCATCGGTTCTTATAAGTATAAAGTTTTTTGTTCACAATCTAAGATGGCAATTGGGCATGTCATTGGTACGATTGTAGCACAAGATATATATAATTTATCTTGATTATGAGAACTTTATAGTTCCAAATTCTTGTGCTACTGCATTTTGTATGTATTGAATGGGACCGAGAAGAGATAGTTACTTTAGACTGACTGACAAAACGCATATTATCTAAACTGGTAAATGTACTTAAATTCTTAATCCTGATATAACTATTATGATATGTTTATGTTAATTATTATTTTGATTTATTAAAAGGTGAGATTCTGAAATGGGTCAATAACCTGGTAGATTGGATGATAATAATATATATTGGTGAAATAATAAGTTTTTTGATTGAATCTTTATCTCAATATAGAGATTGATGATATGCCTTTTTGAGAAGCTTATAAGTTTTCATCGTGTCAAACCTTGCAAGTGAATTTATTAATTCGACATATGAAATAAGTTAAGCAGTGCTCTAAAGGAAATTAATCTTTGAATTAAATTTGTCAGTAATTTAATTTTTTAATTAGTATATGTAATCTTAACATGGAGAATTACATAAGTTTTAAATGAGGAATTTTGAAATATAAATAGAGAAGTGCAATTACGAATTTCTAGAGGAATGATTTATAATTTATTATGGTAACAGTAATTCAAATTAATTATTTGGAATTATTTTCAAAATAGAAAGTCTCACCAATTAATTTTGTGGTCCCTACAATGCTCATATTTAACTAGAACTCAGAATACTATTTCTATGGGAAAAAGAGAGACATCCGTTAGTTTTTCTATTCCAAGAAAACAAGCATGTCTTTTCTTCTCCTTGATGGAATGGGAAGAAATGCCTTTAAGTAGGGTTTCTTCTAATTTAGAAAAAGAATTTGTTTCCTATTCAATACTTGTCTACCCAAGTATTGAGAGAGTTCTGATGTGAACTTGGGATCATTGTAAAGACCGCGAACTGTTCTTTAACGTAGAGTCTCTTGAAGGTCTAACTTGTGTATTTTGTTAAAAGTATCTGCTCACGCTTTAAGAGGTTATTCTTTGTAACGACTCAGAAATTGATAGGTTGAACTAGAGCCTTAATGTTCGGATTAGTGTGATTCTAAGTTGATGTATAGGTTGTTTTAGAACTAAAATGAGTAAGGAAGAAACATAGGGTTCAAGCAAGTGCCTAAGCTAGAAAGATAGAGAGAAGGAGACCTTGTTATTTGATGGACCTAGTTGGCGATGGGGCAGCTTTATCGCCCAAAGGGCTTGGCGAGTCGCCTTTGTGCCATTGGGATCGCCTAGTGGGCTATCCCCATGACCTAGCTGCTTGAAATTTAGGCGATCTAGGTCGGGGCTCGCCTACCAGGTTGGCGAATCTCCCATTGGTCCCCTACATCGCCTAATGAGCTTCTCATTTAGGGAGCACACTGGAAAATTGGGCGAGCCAAGGGTCCATTTGGCGAGTCGCCTAGTGCCCTTGGCGAGCCATGAGGTTCAAAGGGTTAGGTAAGTCGGGTAAGGTGTAAAATTTTAAGTTAAAACTTTAAGGGTCGTTAGTTCTTTTCCAAAGTTGAGCCTATATTATTTTATTCCTTTCCTATCATGTATATAATCTTTTTTAGACTTGAAATTCCTTCAATTAAGTCACTTTTCAAGGAAACCCAAATCAAATCAAAAGAGTTCTTCCTCTCAATATTTCTCTCTCTAGAAGTTCCCAAAGAAGAAGAATAAGAAGTGGGAGCTAGGGTTTGTGGATTCAAGGTTTTCTTCCTCAAATTTCTTGGGAATTCACAAGCAAGGTATCGTAGTCTTAATCCTTCACTTAGTTTCTTTCAAGGAGCCAACTTCAAAGATGTTTTCAAGTTTCCAAAGTTCCCCAAAAAGCTTAGTTTTCAATCTATCCATGGGTTCAATTCCAAACATTTTCAAAAGGTATTTAAGTGATGAATCATGGTTTAATTGATGTTCTAATGGTGAATTAAGATGATTTCTACTATGAACCCATGTTTACCTCCAAAATCCTAAGTTGTGATTTGTGATTGGGAATTGATTGAATCATGCAAGTATGTTGAATTGTTTATGTTTATATTGAATTAGTTATTGAATCATGTTAATTCCCTTATCTATTGTAGTATATTAGATGTTTGGGTTGTGATTGTATTGCCTTGGAAGGCATTTTCATGAAGAATCTATGTATGAACATGTTATGATCATGTTTAGAATGCAATTGTGTTATGATTGAATGTATATTCTCATTAACACTCATGACTGATGATGATAGAATGTGAAGGGTTCTTCAATGTAATGTTGTATCTTGAATTGGTAGGCTTAGGCATCCTCTTCTTGTATAAATGAAAGTAATCTGATTGTGATCCTAATGTAATGGTGTGGTTGTTGTTTAAAGGCTATTCTCACATACACACACTCATGAATGAAGTTTCTATGGTAATGTTAATGATGATGTGTTGATTGAAAGACTATTCTCAATTGTACACTAATGAATGATAATGACATGTTGTGAAAGGACTTTCTCACAATATGGGGATTCTTAGATGAAAGGCTATTCTCATCTTTGAATCTATGAGCTTTCCAATGAATGAATGTTGGGTTTGAGATGGATACTGAACCGTGAGTTGAGCCGAGGTATCTAGTAACAATCTCTTATCCCATAATAATGAACTGATGTAATGAATGTCAAGTACTCCGTGGGGAATAATTCTAAGCACCGAGTGGATATGGAATGAGATGGAAGCCCTCACGTAAGTTGATACGGGGTTTCTAGTAGAAATATCTTGAGATGGATGCCCTCACGTGAGTTGAGGTGGGGTATCTAATAACAATCTACCTATCCCATAACTATGTGCCCACATAGGTCTAGCTAGTGGATCCACCTAAGCTAAAAGTAATGGTCCTACCTTAAGCAAGTAGGAATATCTTATACGGTGAGGGTGACACCGGGATTCCATTAATTACTCACATGGTCTATGTCGATTAAGGTTTACTCCCATAAAGAATGTTAATGAACTATGGCTTCTCAAGAATGCAATACTTAGTGTGGGTGGTAGTATGGGATGCCATCCATGCATTGCACAAGTAGGCTTTGAAAGTAGACATGGTCTGTTCCTTATGATGTAATGTTAAATAAAATAAATGTGCTCTTATGATGATGTTAATGAGAATGATGATTTAACGTCTAATGAATGAAGGTGCTCTAAATGAAGCTAATGAAGAATGTTGACTTATATGCTTAAATGAGATGATGCATGCTATACTTGGATTGTATTATGAGTTACTTCCTTGTCATGACTTGTTGTATATGAATGTGCCTTGTCTATGGTGACTTCAAAGGAGTACTTAGTTTGAGTAGTAGTATGGGATGCTACTTATACATTGCACAAGTATGACTTAGGGTTGCCCTAGATGATGGTCCTAATGTGATGATATGACTTATGTAATGTTTATGTCTCTTATGTATGAGTATTGAGTAAAGATGGAAAGAATGAATGGTAAGTTCACTTTTGGTGGCCTTAAGTGGTATCTAGTGTGGATGGTGGTATGGGTCGCTATTCATACATTGCACAAGGTATGGCTTGGGGTTACTTGATGTGAAAGCTTAAGGTAATGAAATATCTTATATGTTGATTATGTTCTAATGTGGTGAAATGTCTTCTATGTTGATTATGTCTTGTATTATGCCTCTTATACTCCTATTCATGAAGGTTTTCTCAAATTGGCATAAGGCATGATTTCCAAAGAAAATGTCTGTTTTAAGCATGGCTATCATACTTAGTACTTTATGTGCTAACCCATATTTCTCCTTTTACCAAAGTGTAGGGTTTGGAGATTTGATGTTCTATACTTGAAGAATAGGTTTCTAAGGTGCAAGGAGAATGAAGATTTGGTGAGTCCTCATGGTTTTGAGGACGAACCCATTATTCCCCTTTATGTCTTTTACTTTATGTTTAGAACTTTTGTATGGTCTTAGTCCTAAAGTTTAATTCAAAGTATTTAGATGGTTTGAGACAATGTATAGAAAAGACTTCCGCTTGCTTTTTATGAAAAATGACTTCGATTGTAAATTTAAAGTTTTAATTCCTTGCCATTTTCCTTATATCGAATGTTATGAAAGCTATGAGGCTTGTATGAGACTTTTCGGAGTCTTATACGCCGTGTCACTGATGAGTACACAAATTGGACTCATTTAGGGTTATATTTTAATAGAAATTGAGACTCCAGTTATTGAGACTCCAACAAGGAGAGAGACTGTATAGATAGGACATTTCTTTACCTCCCCCTCTGTCTTATTATACTTTTACTTTTGAACACTTTCATTTGCATTTTGAGGACAAATACTTTTTATTTGTGGTGGGGTGAGGCCCACACCTTTTGTGTTGACAAATTTGTGTTTTGTATATATTTGGGTTGTCTGTTTTAAATTGTTTTTACACTACTTTCTGTGGATGTTTGAGCTCATGGCTCCCTTTAGTTTTAAATTTCAAAAATGATGAATTTTGACCCTTCAAAAAAATTTCATTTTTTGAAATTTTTTGCCACCGCTTGTGTTGAAAGTGGTTGTTCTTTTGCAAAATTTAAGTCTCAGTTCCGATCAATACTGATGACTTGAATAGTGTTCTTAATTGAACGAACATGAATGTGTGGCTACGACGAGACCAAATGAAGTTACATAGACAATATGTGAACTCTTTGCATCTTGTTGTGATTAGCCATCTATCGAATTGATTCTCTTGTAATGACTGTTGCACACTAGCGCAAGTGTGTAGTCTTGTTTGACTTAAGTGTCGATGCCTTGTGTGATTAGCTTACTTTGAACCATGCATGAATACACCTATAATTTTCCCCGTTAGTTTGATTGATTTAGAAAGGTGTGCTCTTGAGATGATCTTAGGCTACTTTAAAGAGTATGAGCCAAATTTGACATATACCGCTTTTGTGGCCTACCCGTGAGCGTGTGATACTCTTTTGAACACCCCTTGAGCGTTACCTTTCTTTGAAAGAAACTTGATGTAGACCTTACTTGACCCACTACCTATAATCCTCTTGATTTGTGGTTTAGCGAATAACCAACTTAGGCAAAACAAAATGGAAACCCTCCAAACCAAAAAATAAAATAAAAAATAAAATAAAATAAAATAAAATAAAATAAAATAATATATATATATATATATATTGGAACAAAAGTGCAAAAGGAATCGGGTTTCCAAGCAATACATGGAGAGTGAATAAAAAGATGACTTAGAAGCACTAGGAGAAAAAATGATAAGGGAAGGGAAAAAGACGTGTTGAGAACACCACATCTCATGAGGATGAAGAAGTCACTGAGCCTAAATGACCATACCTTTGCACTCAACCCCATTACAAGCCTTGAAAAGACCTTTTTTATCTTTGAGTAAGCCGAATCAAAAGTCGATTGGAAAATAAGGGCAAACCT
Organism: Solanum chiquidenum; assembly: GCA_029582725.1. Taxonomy (NCBI): domain Eukaryota; kingdom Viridiplantae; phylum Streptophyta; class Magnoliopsida; order Solanales; family Solanaceae; genus Solanum; species Solanum chiquidenum. Next base: position 1,385 of record JAJOOS010017802.1, on the reverse strand, counting down.
ATGGGTGAAAACATGCATTGTGTTCCTCGTTTTGAGTGTGAGTGTTGCATGTGATTCCTGATCTTAAATTGGTTAACTCTTGTGTGTGAATATGAAATCATCCTTTGTGTGAGGGCATTTAGATACTTTTGTTGAGCTTGAACTTGCATTAGTATCAAGTATTGTGAGCATGAGAATATTTGATAATGGTGTGTCACAACTTTAATCTTTGAGTACTCAATTGAATCTTCGCATAAGTAGTTTGAAGTTTTGTTGTGTGCATTCATGATTGAGTCTTGTGTAGCACTGTTTGAGACACCTCCTTTTTGAACGACTGAACTTGAGTTTGCTTGAGGACAAGAAAAAGTTTAAGTTGGAGGTGTTGATGAGTCCACAAATTAGACTCATTTAGGGCTATATTTTAATAGAAATTGTGTCCTCAAATGCTTATTTTATCTCAATAACTGATGAAAACCCTTAAGTTTCAGGTATTTGAAGTTTAAAGGAAAACATGGACACTACTTCGCAAAAAGGAACGAAAAGGCTGAAAAGAACAAGAAAATGAAGACCTGAGGATCACCGAGTCCACTTGGCGAATCACCGAAGGGTCGCACTTCACCTTTTGTTCCAGTACGCGAAGCCCTGAAGGAAGTGGATCAAAAGGCGATTAAAGGAGCAGTTGGCATTTCGCTAAATAGTTCCGCGAAGCAGTACTATGTCATCCAATGACCCAGAGCACGATGATGCCGAAGGATGGTGCAAGACGGCGATGAACTACACCAAAGGGCGAATCGCCGAGTTGATCAACGATTCTGGCTAATGTCGCTGAGTGATCCGCTGCAACACATATTTTTGAAAACTATAAATACTCGTGGAGAGTTATAGATTAATATGAGATTTTAGTATCACATTTTTTAGTATCAGATTTAGAATATAATTTTAGTACTTTTTATTTTTACTCTCAAGTTTGTAAGGGTTTGAAGACTTGAAGAAGAAAAGGGTTTCATCTCCTTCAATTTTGGAAGGGGGTATCTTAGATTCTTCTTCCTTTGCTTAAATCAAGACTTATTTCTCTATACCCATTTGGTTTCAACATCATTGAAGGTATAAATTTTTATCTCTTGATGTGTGGCTAAAAACTCCCATTCTTGGGGTGTGATTTAGTAAATATGTGTTGATATTATTGTTGGGTCTTGCTTGCTGATAGGTTAGATGTATTTTAATGGTGATTTCACCTAGTGGTTGTGGTTTAATTTAATGGGGTTGTAGTTGCAAATACAAAGCCACCCATGTGTTTTCGGCTTGCTCGAGAGGGAGGTCGCGAAACCAAGACCGCTAGATTGATGGCCTAAGGAGTGGGTCGACATGAGGTTCAGCCCGAGAGGGTGAGCCCTAGTCCCATATCC
>JAJOOS010017801.1:0-22534 GCA_029582725.1 Solanum chiquidenum | reverse complement strand
TAATTCTCATATGCACCTTTACATACTATTATGCATGAAATGTACATGACCATGAAGATATGACTATGTACGATATGATATGATTATGTACGATATGCTATGACTACACATGATAAGTTAAGATTATAGTAGTAATGTTGTGTTGTATGAAAGGTTATTCCCATGAACACTCTATAAATATAATGTGAAAGGTTTACTCACATGTTAACAATTATAAGGTTGAAAGGACTTTCTCACCCTAATGAATCTTGAGCTATTATGATGTATGTTGGTTTGAGTGCCTAATGCATTCCTATATAAACCTAACTTAAGAAAAGTCTTATTATGACTCATAAAGGGAATTATGCTTAGCACCGAGTGGATATAAATATGAGATGGGTTCCTTCACGTTAGTAGTTGGGTTCACATTATGGTATCTCATGAGATGGAAACCTACACGTTAGTAGTATAAGGTTTATAGTAACAATCTACGTATCCCATAACTACGTGCCCCTATAGGTATTAGATACTGGATCCACATAGAAGCTATTATGTATGTTCTACCTTAGGCAAGTAGGACCTCTCTTTTCGGTGTGGAAGTAGAACACCGGATTCCATGTAGCTCACATGGTCTATGTCGGTTAAGGCTATTATCCCTAAATGATATGAATATGATCTATGATAAGAACATGGACTCTAATTATGACTTCTTAGGAGGTACTACTTAGTATGAGTGAGGGTATGGGACTTCACCCATATATTGCACAAGTGGACCTTAAGAGGGGTTATGGTTAGGTCCTCTTATGTAATGAAGACTTATGAATTACGTAAGTGTGATATGAATGAATGCTAAGGTTGCCTTTACTTATTACAAGTTATGATTCTGAATGTTTCCTTACTTATGTATGTTGACTATGAATGAATCAAAAGTATGATATGTATGTTGTTGGTGATCTAAATGTGACACTTAGCATGTGGTAGGGTTATCAGACTTTACCTTTGCATTGCACTAGTATGACTTTGTGTTGCTTATATGTTAGTATGAACTTATGTTAAGTATGATCATGGTGGCATAAAAGTGATACTTAGTATAAATAGGACTATGGACCCTATCTATGCATTGCACAAGTAAATCTTAGGGATACTTATGTTGTTGTTCTATTATGATGTTATGGTCTGATATGTGAATACGCATGTGTATTATGTCTTGTAATAGATAGTATGTGCATTATGACTATGTTTGGATACTATGCCTATGGTAATGTTGTTATCCTTGTGCGTTGATGAACTATACGTGAATTGTTTATGACTTATGTTCTCCAACTCTTTTAAGAATGATGTTCAAAAGTGCATAGCATGGTTCCAACTAAAATGTCCCCTTTCTAGCATGTTTTAAATGTTTTATGCATAGCTACAATACTTAATACATTCTTGTGCTAACCCATATTTCCTTGTTTTCTACAAATGTAGGGGGTTGGCTTATGGAGATGGTACACTTGGTTCAAGCTTGGAATAGGTGATCCTCCAAATTAGTTGATGAGTCCTCAAGTTCGGGGACGAACATCTTTTGTAGTAGTTTTCTTAGTAATTTCTTTTAGTAGTTTTATTATGGAATTATTGTTAGGGTTGTATCCCTATATGTCTACGTATGCGATTGTACTAGATGGCCAATGAGACAATGTTTAGACTTCTTTCTATTTTTATAATAGTGGCTTTGATTGTTGAAGAATTTTTTTAAAATTTTCCGCTTTTATTCTATGACATGTGCAATGATGTATGCTAAGGGCTTGTATGAAACCCCTTCGGGGTCAAGTACTCCATGTCACATCTAGGGGGTAGTCTCGGGTCGTGACAGGTTACTTGAGGTGAAAGCTTAATGTAATGAAATGTCTTATATGTTGATTATGTTCTAATGTGATGTTATGACGTGTATGATACTTATACTTGTATTTTATGCCTTTTATACTAATGTACATGGTATTTCTAAAAAGTGGCATAATGCATGGTTTCCAACCAAAATATCCCTTTAAATCATGTTTTTGCATGGTCATCATACTTAGTACATTTTGTGTACTAACCCATATTTCTCTTATTTTACTATAAGTGTAGGTTCCGGCAAGTGAGTTGCTTCTCTCTAGTTCAAGTGCTTGGATTGAGATCCTTCCAAGGCTAAGTGGTATGTCCTCATAGACTGAGGACAAGTACTTTTGAACTTTCTTTCTTTCATGTAATAGACATTTCTAGATTTTCTATTGTAAAGGGTCGTGACCCTACTTTTGTTTCAAGATATTATTTAGATGGTGATGTGAGACTAGTAGACTTCAACTGTGTTTTTAAATGAAGTTTTGATTGTATGGATTTAAATGAGTTTTAAATTCCGCACTATTTGTATATATTGAATGTTATGAATGTTATGAGGCTTGTATGAGTCTCTTCAGAGTCTTGTACGTCGTGTCGCATCTAGGGGGTGGCCTTGGGTCATGAAAACGGTACATCTTTGTGGAATCGGGATGGATAGAGTCTCTTGAACTAAGGGCCTCTGCCATGATCCTCTCTTGAAGATCATCCACCTTTAGTATACACAATTTACCTTGATACCTTAATACACCATCTCCCCCTTATTCAAAAGCCATGAATTCTTATTTATGAACATTTACCCTCAATTCAAGTAAAACAAGGTCTTGGTCTTGTTTCTCCTTAACATCGGCCACTAGTGATGATTCAGCTACATTCATCACCACCACTCCACCTTCATTGGAATCCATCAACCGGACTCCCAATCATGCAAGTATGTGCTCATCTTTGGCTAATTCTTTCTTGCTTTCCTTAATATGAGCAGAACTTCCCTTAGACAACTTGTTCAAAGCATCAGCACCAACATTAGCCTTACCTGGGTGATAGATGATATTCATGTCTTAATACTTGAGTAATTCTAACCACCTCCTCTTTCTGAGATTAAGCGCTTTCTGACTTAAAACATACTGAAGACTCTTGTGATCGGTGAACACATCTACATGAATGCCATAAAGATAATGATGCCATATTTTCAAAGCAAATACTACAACATCCAACTGGAGATCCTAAGTTGGGTAATTCTTCTCGTAAATCTTAAGTAGTCTGGATGCATATGCTATAACCTTACCATTTTGCATCAATACACGACCAAATCTTTATGCATCACAATGCACAACAAAGCCTTGTGTATCCTCTGGTAGGTTCAACGGGCAGTAGTTAACCATGTTTTCAATTCCTGAAAGCATTTCTCATAAGCTTTAAACCATTGAAACTTCACCATCTTCTAAATCAAATTTGTCAATGGGGATGGAATAGATGAAAACCCCTGGACAAACCTCCTATAGTAATCAGCCAAACCCAAGAAAATCCTAATATCAGATCGAGATGTGGGTTTGGGCGAGTTCTGCATTGCTTCAATTTGGCCTAAGAACGCCACAGACTTAAGCCAAAACTCACACTTAGAAAATTTGTTATACAACTTCTTATCTTTGAGAGTTTGGAGAACTATTCTGAAATGACTAGCATGATCTTCCTCATTCCTCGAATAAATCAGGATGTCATCAATAAACACGTTAACAAACATGTCAAGATATGGCTTAAAAACTCTGTTCATAAGGTCCCTGAACGTTGTAGGAGCATTAGTCAAGCCAAATGACATAACAAGAAACTCATAGTGACCATAACGGGTCCTGAATGATGTGTTTGGGATGTCACTTTCTCTTACTCTTAACTGATGATAGCCAAATCTAAGGTCTATCATAGAAAAACAGGTGGCACCCTGACGTTGATCAAAGAGATCATCAATTCTCAGAAGAAGATACTTATTCTTTATAGTTACTTTCTTCAATTGACAGTAATCAATACATATCCTATGAGACCCATATCTCTTCCTCACAAATAAAACCACAACACCCCAAGGTGAGACTCTAGGTTGAATAAAACCTTTATCAAAAATATCTTTCTGCTGTTCTTTTAACTTCTTTAACTCAATTAGAGCCATTTTGTATGGTAGAATAGAGACAGGTCAAGTATCGGGAAGAATATCTATGCCGAAGTCTATTTCTCTCTTAGGTGTCAATCCGAGAAGGTCATCTAGAAACTCACTCACGACTGGAACTGACTGAATAAGCGGTGTCTTGGTTTATCGTTTCAAGCACACCTCATCCAATTCTAGGTGTCAACAATCGTAAATCATTATAAAACCCACCTAAATGAGTTGGGTTTGAATCCCACAGGGAGCGGTATATATTTTAAATTCAATCAAGAAGTATGAATGCGGTCTAATCAACCATAGGAATAAACATTATCGGAAAAATACATATCAAATAAAAGGGGTGACACAAATGTCAGATGGGAATTTTTGTTTTAGATTATAAACTACAAACAGTCAGAAACACTAGGAATTAACAATAATGAGACAGATTCTTTGGATGTGATCGATTATAGATAAATATAGACATATGGGTAATTGCAACTATTAGTAAATAGCTAGATATTAGTGAGTAGGCTAGGCTATAAGGGAGGTAATTTTCTCTTGAAAAATTATCCCAAACATGTGATTTCTCTCGAACATCAACAAACATGCAAATTAAGAGCATCCCACACATTAATCCATTCACTCTCTCGAGCTAAACCCAGATCAACCCAATACCCACAAACCATTAATCAAAAACCTTAGTTCTAAAACCTCTCTCTCTCTCGAAAGCCAAGAACACAAACATAGAACTGCATTTGCAACTACAATTCTTAAATGAAACCACATTTAATAATTAAACTCACTTTTAAATAGCACTTAAACTAATAATTAGCAATACCCATAAACTAAATCAACCCATAATCACATGATCAGACCCCAAGAATTGGGATTTTAGCTAGACCTTATAAAAAGGTAGAAACAGTTACCAAATTGATTATCCATCAACTGGGTAAGATTAATTTCGCCCTTACAATGCTCCAATTTGATAAATCTCAAAGACCCACTTCCAATTTCTCGAAAGTAAATTTCTGTAATCCTTCAAAGATTAAGGAAAAACTCTAGAGAAAACTATCTCCAGAAAGTAATAAAAAAATATCTCAGATGTCAAAAAGATGCTAAACTAAATGTTCAAAAATGTATTTATAGTCACCGAAAATATGCTACGAAAACCCATTTGATGAAGTAAGTCGGGCTCGGTGAGCCGCCCTTTGATCTCCTCCATCGCCTTTTCGCCTCGCCATTCAGTATCCTTGGGTTCTGTAACTTTAGGCGATCTATCCCTTCATCGCGGAACTACTCGGCGATGCACCAACTACTCTTTTTTGTCATCGATTTGGTTTCTTCCCTCAGGGCCGGCACACTGGAACTTTAGGCGGTCGAACAGGCCCTTCGGCGATTCGCCAAAGCCTCTTGGCGATCACCAGGCTTGCCTTTCTTCAAGTGTTTAGTTTGTTTTGTTCCTTTTTGCATATAAGTGTCGTTGCTTTATTCCTCAATCCATGTACCTGAAAATAAAGGATTCGTTATCAGTTTATGGCACAAATTAAGCAATTGAGGACACTAAATCTATATAAACAAAGCCCTAAATGAGTCCAAATCTCGGACTCAACAACACTCCCAACTTAAACTTTTGCTTGTCCTCAAGTAAAACTCAAGTTTAGTAGTTTAAAAAGGATGTCTCAAATAGTGCTACAAAAGATTCAACATGAATGCACACAACATAACTCGACTACTCATGCAATGATCAATTGTGCACTCAAAGATTCAAGCTGTGACTTCACCATTACCAAAGATTCTCAAGTTCACAATACTCACTTCAAATGTAAGTTGAAGCTCAACAAAAGTACTCAAATGCCCTCACAACAAAGATAATTCCATACTCACACACAATTTCTCAACAATTTATAGTTTCGGAGTCACAAACGACTCTCACACTCACAAAGATAAACACATGCATGACTTCAGCAATAGGTTTTCCCTTATTTTCCAATCAACATTCGATTCAACTCACTCAAGATCAAAATGGTCTTTTCAAGGCTTGTAACAAGGTTGAGTATAAAGGTATGATCATTTAGACTCAGTGGCTTCTACCCTCATGAAATGTGGTCTGAACATCATTTTTCTTTCTTTTCTTCAGCACTTTACTCATGCTCAAAATTCACCCCATTATTCAACTTCCAATGGACTGTCAGACACCTCATTTCTTTTGCAACTTTCACAACTTTTTCATTATTTTTCTTTTGCTTTCTGCTTTTATTTCTCTTTTTTTTTATATGGAGGGGTTCTATCTTTTTCAAGGCTATTGGCTCAAAGGAGAATTCTTCACACTTCTTGATTTACCTACTATTTTCACCACAGCCCCAACTTAGGCTTTTGGCCTAAGTTGGCTATTCAAACAAACCACACTTCATGAGGATTATGGGTGAATGGATAAAGAGGAATCACATTTGCTCAAGTTTCTTTCAAGAAAAGGATAAGGTTCAAAGGGGTTAAGCAAGGTTCACACACCTCACAAGGTTGGCCACAAAAGGAGGTATATTGTCAAATTGTTTCATTCCTCAAAGGTATGTTGCCTAAGATCAAATTCAAGAGTTTGCATCACTTAGTCAACCGGACCAACGGGGCAAATTCTAGGTATCACCACAAATAATGTTCAAGGTAAGCTCATCACACATGGCATTGGCACCAATTTCAAATGAGACTTATTCCAGCTAGTGTGCAATGTTCATCACAAGAGACTTTATTCGATAACCGGCTAGTCACAACGAGATGCAAAAAGTCCACATATTGTCTATGCAACTTCATTTGGCCTCATCGTAGCCGTGCATTCATTTTTGTTAGATTAAGAGCACTATTCAAGTCATTAATATTGATTATAACTGATACTCAAATTTGCACAAGAACAACATCATTCAAACACCACAAGAGGTGGATTTTTTTTTTCAAATGGGTCAAAAGCCATTTCTATTCAAAACAAGGAGCCACAAGCTCAAATATCCACAAGATATTATCAATACACAATTTAAAACACAAAAACCCAATATATATACATAAAATCTAACCAAAAGAGGTAGGTATGGAAATACCTCAACCCACCCACAAAAGAAAGAAAAGTAGTTGTCCTCAAATGCAAATAAATTATCAAAGTCAATAAAAACGACAATAAAAGAGTTAAATGATGATCCTTTCTACACAGTTGCTCCGTCTGTTGGGGCATCAATGCCCGGTGTCACATCAGCTATAACCGCATTCGACTCAGCCATAGTGGTGTCTCTCAAGGAGGTCTATCAGGCAGTCTCGAACATAACATCCTCCAAGTTGGCTAGATCATCATAAACGGCCTCTTCTCGCTCCCCAAGTTGCTCTTCATATATTTCTGCCTCTGACAGGGAAGCAACCACAGCATCCATAGGCACATCTCTGGTGGTAGCCGAAGGCATCTCAGAACTCTCCCCTGACATAAAAAGAGAAGTGAAGTTTGTGGACTTCAGATAGTGCACATCCTTCCTCAAATCTGAAACTTCAGCTTTTAAAGTCATCACCTCAGAAGTAACCCTTGTCGACTCTCACAAGTCTCTACTCTCACCGTGAGTGAATCAATAAATGTCTGGGTGTCAAAGCAGCTAAGATAGCTCGCTCAATCATCCAATGCACCATGGCCTCTAGCCGGGAAGCCCACACATCGGCAAAATGGGCTAGGTTCCCCATCTGGAGAAGCATGGCCTGAGTGATCCTCGTAGGCTGGGAAGCACCAGAAGAACCTAAGGCCTGGGAAGGAGTGGTAGCGGGTGTACCTGAAGGCTTGGGCCAGACTAGGAAAAGATGGTTGTGTAGGTATGGACTCAACATCAACCTCTAGGAATGCATCCACCATAGCTGCTCTCCTCTTATCTGCCTCATCCTGTGTGTACTCGGCCTCTATGTGCCGGATATCTATGGAAGATGTAGGTGTAACCTGAATTTCCCTCTTCTCGTCACGAGAGACTCCAACTGGCCGACATAGCTCTGTATTAAGTAATGGGAATGGTAGGGATGTCTGGTGATGTTTGTCCCTCATGACTATATCCTGCTTTATAATTATTCCCAAGTTGAGCCACTTCTTGGTGATGATTGACCCTAGATAGGCCACATTTGGGTGGCGAAGGATGGACTCATTATGTAAAGGTAGAATGGAGCTGCTAATGAACCCGAACCAATACCGAGCGGCGAAATTCAAGTCCTTCCCAATAGGAGCTCCTGCCTCAATCCACCTTGGGGTGGTTTCAGGAATGAGAGGAGCAAGCCAGCCCTTTAGGTTATCCAGACTCTGTGCTATGGTCAATCCCTCGTACTCATGCTCAAATCATGTAGGTCTCTCAAGTGCAGTATTTATATGCTCGATGCTGCATCCCACTATCATTCCCCGCACTACCACAAATTTACCGGTCTGAAGGCACTAGCCTTCTTCTTCCCCTGGGGAACTAGATCATTGTATGCAATGTAGAACCTCAGACCCAGGTAGGAATGTATGGGCCACCGGGCCTGGTGAATAAGTCAAACATGTGGTACCGGAGTGTGTCCCACACAAGAGGGTACCTGTCCACCACACCGTCCGTGGACAATCTCTTCTCTTCAAGAATGGTCCTCAGTCTATTGACTAGCCGGGGAGGAGGACCCTGAACTGGTGATGCTAGAACCACCGTCTGTGCCGGAGCTAGCACTGTATCATCAGCAGAAGGGGTAGAATCTGAGATCCTAGATGGATTTTGATGAGCTCGGGCTCGGATCTTAGCTCGGCGGGTCTGTAGTGGATGGTCATCCTCAGGCTCGAAGAATGAGGCCTAAGAATGGTAAGAGTCACCATCACTGCTGGAGTTGTGCTCTTGTCTCTCTTGTACGGGCGCTTTGCCCTTTCCCTTGCCTCCCTTTTGAGGTGCTTGTTTTCCCTTTTTAGAAGGAGCAGGTCCTCCCTCATTAATCACGATTCCCCATGCTCATTTACGGGGTGACTTTCCAGTCTCATCCCAGTTGGTTCTAGACATATATGCAAAACACACCAGGAAAAGTTAGAAATAATTTAAGAAAAATACAAACTACAGGTTGCAGAAAGAATTGCCAAACCAATCGGTGAGTCGCCGAGTCACTTTGGCGAGCCATATCGGGCTCGCCGAAAGGACTGGCTTGAAAATTTCCCAAAAAAATGGAAGGACGGTGATGTGCAGGGCCCTTCAGCAAATCGCCTACATCACTAGGATTCCTCAGACTAGCCCACCAAAATTAATAGTGTGTTTTAGGGGTTAGGGTCACAAAAAGGGTGATCAACGGAGACGTTCGGCGAGTCGTCGAGTGAACTCAGTGAGCTCAGGCTTCCCGCCAAAAGTTATAGACGCTAATCTAGCCAAAAATAGAAATTAAGGGCGATCAGTGGGGACGTTGGCGAACCACCAAATGGTTCGGCGAGCTAGACCCAGCTCGTCGAATTGCCCAACGTGCCAAATTTCAACCTCGTTTCCCAAATTCAAGCCCGCAGCCCCCGAAACAAAATTAAACAACACACTTATTCAATTAAGCTAAGACCTATTCAACCCATGCCATTGGGGTACTCAAACTTCCCCCGGTTTGGCAATAATTGGCCATTTGATGACTTTTTTCCCTTAAAGAATGATGTCAAACACTCCATCATTGGGTAAAGTATGTAATTTAGTGAAATTGGGGGTTACTCAGACTTCCCCAAACTAGACCCAACAAAAATTTACCGCAACCCAACAATTTATGATCAATTGTAAACAAATGCATTCAAGTTCAACCGTTATTTAAGAGTTTGGGGTTCGGAAAACAAACCTTTAAGCCGAAATAGGAGTTTGAAATGCTAAGCGGCAATGTAATCAAAATCCGAGCATGAGATCAAGAGAAAAAAGCAAGTATAATAACAAAAATACATGAAATATGAATTTTGGGTGTGAGTGCACGGGGTTAGAAATGAGGGAATATGAATGATTTTGAAATTTTAAATCTTTGGCCTTTTAAAACCTCTCTATTGGCGGCCCTTTCGGCGATATTAGTCGTCCTCGCCGAATCACTTGGTGATCCACCGAGTGGTGATTTACCTCGCCCAGTTTCATAAGACCTCTAGTTAATCTGGGGGTCCAAACGACGGACAAGATCGGGCTCGCCAACCTGTTTGGTGAGTCGACAATTCATCTATAGGCCCACCGAGTTTTACATACTCTCACAAGTGATTTTTGTGAGTCCAATGGCGGTCCAAGACTGGCTCGCCGTCTTCTTTAGTGAGTCACTGACTGGACTCTTCGCTCGCCAAACTGCTTTTTTAAAACACATTCCACTTTTCAACCTACACAATCAACACCCGTTATTCCAAAAACAAACACAAAGCATTAAAAACTTGGGTTGCCTCCCAAGAAACGCCTTAGTTAACGTTGTGGTACGACGCAAGTACCCACTCAAGCTTTGTTCTTGGGGTTTGCCATAGTATCACTAGGCAACCCCCCTTGTTGTGTTGGGTTTAAATGTTAAGAAATTTGACCCATTTGAGTCTGCAACTGCTTGATAGAAACGGAATGCGAGGTTACCGTCTGGTTGAGAGTTGATAAATGTTCCTTCATTTCCTTCAACACTTTATCGAACCCTTTAACCTTGTTGAGAATGCGTGAAATCATGTCTTCTGTATGGCCACCCTCAGAATCTTTGCGCTTTTGACGCTCATAGGGAGGCATATATCTATCCTTCTCCACATCTCTTTCCTTCTAAGAGTCTTTACGATCACGTCACTCTCTGTCACGGTCTCTCCAGCCCTCATCTCTATTAAACCCTTGGTTTCCATCCGGCCTTGGGTAGTTAGCACGATAGCCTCCTCCTTGGTTGGATAGTAAGTTCACTTTCTCATTGTACAACACTTCAAATTTGGCCTTTTTTGCTTTTAGACCACCAACACCGACAATATTAACACTCCTTGTACCAGCACCCATAACATTCTTGGTCAAGAAGTCCAATTGGGTCATCATCTTTGCCATGTTTTGGTCTCTCTCTTGATCCTTTTCAATCTGTTCCTTTGTCAGTTTATAAGTGAGAGGAGAGACTTGATCTTTGCGGGTGTACCATGCCCAGTTAATCGTGGTCATTCCATCAAGAAATTGGGCTGCTATTACATAAGGTTGTTGCATTAAACCTCCCAGAGAAAGTTGATCAGCCACTCCCTTGTTCATTGAATCAAGGTTTCTGTATAAGTATTACAGCAGTACGTTATCGAGCAGTCCATGAGTTGGGCATTGCAGCACCATCTTCTTAATCCTTAGCCAAGTCTCTTGGATTGGCTCACCCTTCAAGCGCTTGAAGCTTTGAATGTTGTCCCAAACAGTCATCATCTTTGAAGGAGGGAAAAATCACACTTGGAATGCGGTAATAAGCTCTTCCCACGAAGTGATAGAATCTCTTGGCAACTCAGCCAACCACTTGCATGCTTCTCCATTTAGAGAAAATGGGAACAACCTCAGCCGGACCGATTCTTGAGATATGTTCTTAAAGAAGAACGGTCCACAAACATCAACAAAATTCCTTATATGCCCATGGAGATCCTCATTCGCCAGACCTCCAAACAAACCCTTCAGTTGTAGGAGCTGCAACATGGTGCTTGTAATGTGAAACACAAATTTTCGTTCAGCTGGAGGCAAATGAATGGCACCAACACCACCAATTTGGTTAGGGTCATTGACATTCGGGTCATTGACATTGAGATTCCCAATGTCATCTTGGTGGCCCATGGCTACCATTGCCTCCTTGACACTCGTTTCCTCCTCTGTTTTAACACAATCAACACAAAACCAAAACTAAAAGTAAGTAGATTCAACTATGGCTAACAAGAACACAATTCAACTTCACCAAAATAATTTCAAACAACACCACTCCCTGGCAGCGCCGCCATTTTGATTCATCGTTTCAAGCACACCTTATCCAATTCTAGGTGCCTACGATCATAAATCAATATAAAACTCAACTAAATGAGTTGGGGTCAAATCCCACAGGGAGCGGTACGTATTTTAAATTCAATCAAGAAGTATGAATGCGTTCTAATCAACCATAGGAATAAACATTATTGGAAAAAGACATATCAAATAAAAGGGGTGACACGAATGTCAGATGGGGATTTTGGTTTTAGATGATAAACTACAAACAGTCATAAACACTAGGAATTAACAATAATGAGACAAATTCTTGAGATGCGATTGATTATAGGCAAATATAGACATATGGGTAATTGGAACTATTAGTAAATAGCTAGATATTAGTGAGTCGGCTAGGCTATAAGGGAGGTAATTTTCTCTCATACAATTAGCCTGAATCATGTGATTTCTCTCGAACGTCAACAAGCATGCAAATTAAGAGCATCCCACACCTTAATACATTCACTCTCTCGGGCTAAATGTGTGAAATTGGGTTTAGGGTTCACTCTCTCAAGCTAAATCTAGATCAACACAATACCCACAAACCATTAATGAAAAACCTTAGTTCCAAAACCTCTCTCTCGAGCAAGCCAAGAATACAAACATAGAACTTCATTTGCAACTACAATTCTTAAATTAAACCACAATTAATGATTAAACTCACTTTTAAATAGCATTTAAACTAACAATTAGCAATACCCATAAACTAAATCAGCCCATAATCACATGATCACACCCGAAGAATTGGTATTTTAGCTAGACATTATAAAAAGGTTAAAACATTTACCAAATTGATTATCCATCAACTAGGTAAGAGTAATTTCGCCCTTACAATGCTCCAATTTGATGAATCTCAAGGACCCACTTACAATTTCTCGAAAGTGAATTTCTTCAATCCTTCAAAGCTAAGGAAAAACTATAGAGAAATATATCTCCAGATTATAGAAATTAATAAAAAAATATCTCAGATGTCAAAAAGATGCTAAACTAAATGTTCAAAAATGTATTTATAGTCGCCAAAAATAAGCTACGAAAGCCCATTTGGTGAAATAAGTCAGGCTCGCCGATCAACTTGGTGAGCCACCCTTTGATCTCCTCCATTGCATTTTCACCTTGTCATTCAGCATCCCTGGGTTTTGTAAATTTAGGTGATCTATCACTTCATTTTGGAACTACTTGGTGATGCATCGACTGCTCCTTTTTGTCGCCTATTTGGTTCCGTCCCTCAGGGCTGGCACACTGCAACTTTAGGCAATGAAACTTGCCCTTCGGCGATTCGCCAAACGCTCTTGGCGATCACCAGGCTTGCCTTTCTTCAATTCTTTGGGGTTTTTTTTTTTGCATGTTAGTGTCCTTGCTTTGTTCCTCAATCCATGTACTTGAAAATCAAGGATTCTTTATTAGTTTATGGTACAAATTAAGTATTTGAGGACACTAAATCTATATAAACAAAGCCACAAATGAGTCCAAATCTCGGACTCATCATGTCTCAACACTAGAATCATTAACTCAGACAAAGTGATAGATGCACCCCTTAGAGACTAACTTTTTGGCCTGAAGGTATAAAATAAAACGACCCTTAGGCACTGTTGAACTACTCCTCCACTCTATAACTGGCTCATTAGGAAACTGGAACTTAAGTACTCGAGTTATACAATCAACTGAGGCATAAAAAGCATAAAGCCAGTCCATACCTAGAATAACATCAAAATCTACCTTGTCTAAATCGACTTAGTCAGCCAAAGTGTCCTAGTTATTGACAGAGATGACACAATCATTATAAACTCTCTCGGCTAGAATGGGATCACCAAGAAGTATGGAAACACTGAAGGGCTAAAGAAGTTGTTAAGAAAGAATGTCAAATCTCATAGCAATATAATGACTCACAAAAGATAGACTTTCACCTGGATCAAGTAATGCATATACATCAAAAGTAAAGAATTTGATCATACAAGTGACAACATCTGGTGAATTCTCCTGCTCTTGGTGACTAGTGATAGAGTATAGATGGTTTCCTCCTCCGCATTTCCCTTAAGTAGATCCTCTAGGTAGAGTTTTGTCTACCAGAGTCACTGAAGAAGATTGGGCTTTATTTCCCCTATGACCATTACCCTGTCTGTTCTTAGGGCACTCTCTCATGAAGTGTCCTGTCTGACCACACTTAAAACAACTATTGGAGCCATGATGACCCACTTTAGGGTGGTTTCAACCACACTTAGCACATGTAGGAGTCCAATTGGCCCCTTGTGCCACACTACCCTAAGATTTAGTAGGTCGAGCTCTGAAGTTCTGCAAATTTTGATTCCTAAACTCACCTTTGCTTTTTGGTGTAGGTGCGCTAGCAGATGATGGAGAAGGTCTATTTGGCCTTTTTTGAAAAAAGGACTGGTTTGCATTACTGGCCTTCTATTGTTCGAACTCGTTACCTGTTTTCTTAGCCTTCTTGCTACGAAACTCTTCCCTATCTCTAAACATGTGTTCCTCAACCTGCTGCACATGGATAATAAGCCTTGGTATGTCCATGTCCTCTATAAATATAGCCTTACCCTCTTGGCTTGACAAGCGGGATAGTCAAGACACAAATAGACTCATCCTGCTCCTCACATCAGCAACCATCTACAGAGCATAACAGGACAGTTGCATGAACTTTAGGGTGTACTCATGCACACTCATGGACTCCTTCTTAAGAGTGGGAAATTATCTTACCTTTGCCTCTCTCAGCTCATGGGGAAAGAAACGCCCCATGAAGGCACTTTCAAACACAACCCAACTCACAATTGGTGCCCCTTTAACCTTGGCCTTTTACCATTTGTCGTACCAAATCCTAGCAACGCCCTTGAGCTGGTATACAGTTAAATCTACTATATCAACATCAACAACATGCATAACCTCAAATTCCTTCTATAACTCCTCCACAATGTTCTCCAGATTCTCAATGACATTTGACACTATTAATTCTAAGGGATTCATCTTCAAGAACTCATAGATCCTGAAGGCATCAGCCACATCCTGACGAACTACCCTTTCCTATCTAGCTTGATAGGACACAACTTGTCTCAACATCCAAATAACATCTCAAAACTCGACATTAGTGACCTCTCCTTGGGGTTGCACTTAAGGCGTATTGGGTATCCCTTGGTCTTTTCGGTCAACATTTTTCCTTGCCGGACGACCTTAAACAACTCTTCGTGGAGGCATGATCTAAAAGACACGAGCAAGCATGAATTAGAAAGAATCTATTGTAGAGTTGAACTCTATCGCACGAAAAAAGTATGAAGGAAGTAAAAAATTTCCTTAATGTCGTAGCCTCCTGAATATTGATGTGGCACACTTCACAATGATAACAACGACTCTACAGACACGACTTCATAGACACCCGAGGACTCTTGAAACTTGGCTCAAATTATGTCACGACCCAAGAGCACCCCCTAGTCGTAACATGGTGTACTCGACCCCGAAGGGGTCTTATACAAGCCACATTATCATTCATTGCATTCAATAATGAAAATAGTGCGGAATTAAAAACTTATTTAAATCCAAAATATCAAAATACTCATTTAAACATCTTTCAAAGACACAGCGGAAGACTAAGTCTCACATGGCCATCTTAACAATGTACTTAAAAACTAAAGTAGGGATACGACCCATAATAAATCAAAAACACTTGAATTGTCTATTACATGAATAAAAAGGAAACTTCAAAAAGACACTTGTCGTCGATCAATGAGGACATACCACTCTTAACCTTGGAGAAGACTCAATCCAAGATCTTGAATCTAGATGGAAGAAATCACTTGCCGGAACCTACACTTGTAGTTAAAAAGGTAGAAATATGGGTTAGCACACAAAAATGTACTAAGTATGATGACCGTGCAAAAACATGCTTTAAAAGGGACATTTTTGGTTAGAAACCATGCACTATGCCACTTTTCAGAAACATCATGTACAATAGCACAAAAGACATACAAGACAAGTAACAACATCATACAAGTCGTAATATCACACCTTGACAATATCAACATGGAAACCTTTATCTTCACCTTAGAGCATCACTTTTAAATGACCGTTATGCTATACCTTGTGCAATGCATGGATGGCGTCCCATACCACCATCCACACCAAGGCACCACATTAAGGCCACCAAGAGTGAACTTACCATTCCTTCCATTTCACCTTTGCACAATATCCATACAAACGTGACATATCATTTCATAAGGCATGACAAGGGAAAAAAGCTCATAATATAACCCAAGTATTGCATACATATCATATTAAGAATTTAAGAGACCACATTCTTTAATAACTTCATTTAGGACACATTCATGTCATAGCCATTAGGATTTAGAGAAACTCACTAGGACCCTCTCAAAGCCTACTCGTGCAATGTGTAGGTAGCATCCCATACTACTACCTACACTTTGTAGAACCTAACAAGGAACCACAATGAAATCTCACATGATGGGAAGTAAGCATTAACCGACATAGAGCATGAGAGCTTGTCATGGAATCTGGTTTCATAAGTCCCCACACCATAAAGAGGTGGTCTACTTGCCATAGGAAGAGCGGTACATATAGCTTAGGTGGATCCACTAGCTAGACCTATGCGGCACATAGTTTATGGGATAAGGTAGACGATCATTGAAACTCATGCCTAACTTTGGGGGAGTTTCCATCTAACCAAATCCACTCGGTGCTTAGCCTACATTCCCATAGAATAGTTCATTACTTTGACATTATCACATATGAGAGATTTCATTGGCCTACCGAATCCAATTCATTCATTAACATATGAAAGGGTGTCTTAAGCCTGCCGATTTAAGGTACATTTAGAAAAGCTCATTAACTCCTCTTGAAAGGGTGCCATAGGCCTACCGGTTAAAGGCTCATCATTAACCTTCATTAGTGGAAGGGTTCCCTAGGCCTACCATTCCCAAGGTTCATTATTAACATGTGTGGAAGGGTGCTACTAGCCTACCGATCCTAGGATTCAACAATCAATAATACACTCATTTATACAAGAAGAGGATGCATAAGCTCTACCAATTTGAGATATACCATATATTTAAGCCACCCTTCATATTGTATCATCAACATTCATAAGTGTCACATTGAGAAAATAGCCTTCCAATAATGACACATTTACATTCAAAACATGATCACAATAGCTTCATTGAACTCCCATTCATACATACAATATCATGATTAAACTTCAACTTATCATACTATTCCTTCAAGTCCATGATCACAATGTACATAATAAGGAAACACCCTCACCTTTGAAGTGGATCAATATACAAGGTAAGTAAACACCTCCACCTTACAAGTGGATCAACAATTCATAAACAATTCTACTTTAACTTGTAATTAGGTCACAACTTGCCCCTTTCAAGGCCATGATTACAAATCATCAATACACCCAAAATTTACCACAATTAAGACATATATAATGATACTATCCAATAACCCAAAGCAATTAAGGAATATTTCAATCATAAGCTTTCATAATCATCAAACTCACTTCATAAAAGAACAATTTAGGAATTTAGAGTAATCATGGGTTCATGGAGTATTTTCACCATAAATCATCAATGAAATACAAATACAATCAATATATGACATTAGAAACCATTTAAAATCATTTGGAAGAAGAACCCATGAGATTGAGTAAAATCTTTGGTTTTCATGAATTTGAAAAGCTTTGAAAACTTCTTTGAAATTGATTCTAGGGTGAAGACTAACTCTAGATGAAGGATGAACATGCCTTTTACTAAGATTTTCCCAAGAAATTTGATGAAGAAAGATTTGAATCCAAACCCTAGCTCCCACTTCTTCTTCTTCCTTGAGTTTGAGAGAGAAATTTTGAGAGAGAAGAACTTTGGGGGTTTTGATTTGGGTCTTGGAGAAATAAGGAGTAAATGAAATGTTTTAAGACTTAAAACAATTTATATATATGATATAAACCATTTAGAATCAACCCCACATATTAAAACATTAAAACAAAATTACTTAAAAACCCTTAATTTGGGCAGCCCCGTCAGGGACCAAGGGCACTTTGACGGTCTGTGAAAGAGGACCACGGCCCGTGGTGGTGCCCGTGGTCCTCTAGGAAGTAGCTCCATTTTTTGGCCAAGCCTCCACCAGGCCAAGTAACCTTCACGGCTTCTTCTACTGGCCGTGGTCAAGACCACTGACCGTGAAGTGGTCCGTGGAACTTGAGCAGTAGCTAAGCTTCCTTGCTTGCCATGCCACCAAGTGACCTTTAAGGCCACTTCTATGGACCGTGGTCAAGACCACTGACTGTGAAGTGGTATGTGGTCATGAGGAAGTGCTTGGCCAAGGTTGGGTAGCCTTGGCCTTTGGCTTAGGCCTTGCTCCCTTGGCTTGGCACCTGCCCTAGAAACCCTTAACCAACTTCAAAAGGGGTATTTTAACTATGGAGTCTAACACGTGCCTTGACGTTGACTCCTAAACCAACGTTCGGGACAAAATTACACAACATTTAACCTAACACCAAACTCAAGCACACACACGTTACGCTCTAGTTTAACCTATCATTTTTTGAGTCGTTACATTATCCCCCACTTAGGAACATTCATCCTCGAATGACACTTTAAACACTTTTAAGGGGAAAACAACTCAAGACTAGCAGCTTAACAATCAAGACATATCAATATAATGCATATACCATAGGAGGAAACATCAACTCCACATCAATAAGCTCAATGCAATACAAGAAAGTAGGGACTACATCTACAAACTCATTATGCACAAACCATTAGCATTTATCATTTCATTGGAGGAACTTCCTTCTCCGCATCACATCACGCTCATTACCATATTATAAGGCACTTTATACAACTATTTTCAAGAACACATTTAAGCATGTACGACAAGTCAACTCATGAAGCATTTAGGCAACCCATCATAGATGCATATCAACATGAGGAATAAAATCATGAAAGCTCATTTTCTCATATTCACATAAATTTCATCAAAACATGCATAACATAAGGAAACCATGGAAACTCATTTTCACAAAAGACTCCAAAACATGAAACAAGCTACAAGGAACTCTGGGTCTCAAGCTTGAATAGGAATAGGAGGAAAGAGATAAGGATATCAAAACTCACCACAACCTTCTATTAAACATAGCATCCCCCACTTAGGAGAAAACCCACCTAAGGCTAACATGAAAAACAACATAGGAACCTCATCAAGACATGCATGACCATAAGGAACTATCACTTACCGGTGCTTTCATCCAGATTAGCTTCTTTTTCCTTGTTAGCTTTGAGAGCATAGAAACGATTCCTCTTTGGAACATCAAGATCCGGTCCACTAAGAGAAGCTTGCTTGGCCTCCCTTCCTCTAGCCATAAGAGTAGGACAATCTTTCACTTGTGATCATTTTTCCCACAACCATAGTACCCATTAGTACCGGCTAGGCTTCTCATAGTGCCTCTTGCCACAAGTGGTTCAAGTAGGTTTAGAAAATTGAGATCCACCACCTTTCTCTTGGTTAACCTTAGGAGCACTTGAAAAATCTTGGTTTGGAGCCCTTTTCTTGAACCTAAGTTGACCTTGCTCATCGGATCTACCCCTCTTCAAATCCTTATTCACCCTCTTAAGTTTTGACTGCTAAATGTATTGAGCATACACCATGAGCCTAGAAATGTTCATGTCATTATGGAGCATTGTCGTATGACACTCTTCCTTGACTAGGTCGGATACACCGGTCACAAACCTACTCATCGCATCTCTAGGGTTGGACACCAAGGATGGAGCATACTTAGACAATAGGGTAAACTTCAAAGAATACTCCTCCACATTCATGCTACCTTGCCTAAGGTTTATAAACTCCTCAACCTTAAACTCCCTCTTCTCATGGGGAAAGTACCTACCAAGGAAAGCTCCCTTAAACTCCTCCCATTCTATAGGACCCGCTTCTAAAGGCCTATTGGATTTCCATTGTGTGAACCACACTTGGGCAATATCCTTGAATTGATAGGAAGCCAACTCCGCTTTCTCCCTAGAGGTTACCCACATAGCATGGAGTATCTAATAAACTTCAGCTAGAAACTCTTGGGGATCCTCTCCCACTTTAGAGCCAAGAAAAGTCAGAGGACTTATTCTCACAAAGTCTCTCAACCTTGAGGCCATGGTACTCTCATTAGCATTCACCCTAGGCCCCACATCTCGATTAGCTTGAACGTTCATGGCTTGAGCTAGAGTTAGAAAAGCCGCCCTAATCTCTTCATTGGTCATGTCCGGGGGAACCACCGGAACTTGATTTGCTTGATTGCCTTGCGGAACTTGGTCACCTTGAAGACCTTGGAGAGGAACTCCCTCATTCACAATCTCTTCTTCCATCCTTCTTGGGTTAGCCCTTGTATACATATCCTACAAACACAAGAGACGGATTAGGAAAAGGACATCTTATAGAGTTAAACTCTAAAGCACGACTTCAAGAATATGAAAGAAGTGTAACTTTTTGTCGTCCCATAGCCTCTTGCTCATAGATGTGTTGCGACTCACACCGATGAACTAGACTCTACTAGACGTGGCTTGTGAGACATCAACCCTAAACCATTCCCAAAACCTTATGCTCTGATACCATGTTTGTCACGACCCGAGAGCACCTCTTAGTCGTAACATGGCGTACTCGACTCCGAAGGGGTCTTATACAAGCCACATAGTCATTCATTGCATTCAATAATGAAAATAGTGGGGAATTAAAAACTTATTTAAATCCAAAACATCAAAATACTCATTTGAACATCTTTTAAAGACACACCGGAAGACTAAGTATCAGATGGCCATCTTAACAATGTACTTCAAAACTAAAGTAGGGGCACGGCCCATAACAAATCAAAAACACTTGAATTGTCTATTACATGAATAAAACGGAAACTTCAAAAAGACACTTGTCCTCGGTCAATGAGGACATACCACTCTTAGATTTGGAGAAGACTCAATCCAAGCTCTTAAATCTAGATGGAAGCAATTACTTGCCGGAACCTACACTTGTAGTTAAAAAGGTAGAAATATGGGTTAGCACATAAAAATGTACTAAGTATGATGACCATGCAAAAACATGCTTTAAAGGGGACATTTTTTATTAGAAACCATGCACTATGCCACTTTTTAGAAACATCATGTACAATAGCACAAAAGACATACAAGACAAGTAACAACATCATACAAGTCATAATATCACACTTTGACAATATCAACATTGAAACCTTTTCCTTCACCTTAGAGCTTCACTTTTAAATGACCCTTATGCTATACCTTGTGCAATGCATGGATGGTATCCCATACCACCATCCACACCAAGGCACCACATTAAGGCCACCAAGAGTGAACTTACCATTCCTTCCTTTTCACCTTTGCACAATATCCATACAAAAGTGACATATCATTTCATAAGGCATGACAAGGGAAAATAACTCATAATATAACCCAAGTATTGCATACATATCATATTAAGAATTTAAGAGCCCACATTCTTTAATAACTTCATTTAGGACACATTCATGTCATAGCCATTAGGATTTAGAGAAACTCACTAGGACCCTCTCAAAGCCTACTCGTGCAATGTGTAGGTAGCATCCCATACTACTACCTACACTTTGTAGAACCTATCAAGGAACCACAATGAAATCTCAGATGATGGGAAGTAAGCATTAACCGACATAGAGCATGAGAGCTTGTCATGGAATCTGGTTTCATAAGTCCCCACACCATAAAGAGGTGGTCTACTTACCATAGGAAGAGCGGTTCATATAGCTTAGGTGGATCCACTAGCTAGACCTATATGGTCACATAGTTTATGGGATAAGGTAGACGATCATTGAAACTCATGCCCAACTTTGGGGGAGTTTCCATCTAACCAATTCCACTCGGTGCTTAGCCTACATTCCCATAGAATAGTTCATTACTTTGACATTATCACATATGAGAGATTTCATTGGCCTACCGACTCCAATTCATTCATTAACACATGAAAGGGTGTCTTAAGCCTACCGATTTAAGGTACATTTAGGAAAGCTCATTAACTCTTCTTGCAAGGGAGCCATAGGGCTACCGGTTCAAGGCTCATGATTAACCTTCATTAGTGGAAGGATGCCCTAGGACTAATGTTCCCAAGTTCATTATTAACATGTGTGGAAGGGTGCTACTAGCCTACCGATCCAAGGATTCAACAATCAACAATACACTCATTTATACAAGAAGAGGATGCATAAGTTGTACCAATTCAAGATTTACCATATATTGAAGAACCCTTTATATTCGATCATCAACATTCATAAGTGTCACATTGAGAAAATAGCCTTTCAATAATAACACATTTACATTCAAGACATGATCACAATAGCTTCATTGAACTCCCATTCATACATACAATATCATGATAACACTTCAACTTATCATACTATGCCTTCAAGGCCATGATCACAATGTACATAATAAGGAAACACCCTCACCTTTGAAGTGGATCAATATACAAGGTAAGTAAACACCTCTACCTTTCAAGTGGATCAACAATTCATAAACAATTCTACTTTAACTTGTAATAGGTCACAACTTGCCCCTTTCAAGGCCATGATTACAAATCATCAATACAC